>JASCZW010005726.1:0-145256 GCA_034211315.2 Aedes japonicus
GTGCGTTGCATTCGTTTAGCCGCGCTGTGGAAATGTTTTCATTTCGATTTTGTTTTAGTACAAGAAACTTTACAATATATACATGTATTAGTGGCAAGTGCTAGCATGTTCACACACTACCTGCATGAAAGCAGATTTGGTTTTGACACAAAAATTTCCTGCTCTTAAGGCTTGAATAATTTAAGGGGGTGATGGTTTAAAAAATTTTAGCCTAGGACTACGTTTCTCTTTTCTATACCGGATGTCATTTCAGAGGGGGATGTAGCTCATCGAAACTTCCGGTCCGTCTCTAAGTATATTGCTATGAGGTACCATTGCTTGATGCATCTATTGGTTTAAGTAGTTCAATAGTTTGTACAATATAGTTGAGCATATTGAAAGTAAAGAAAACTTGGGTTTTTGTTTGAAAAAGGAGACGTCTGAATCTGTTGGTCAGTTATGTTTCGTCGCTTTTCGGTGTTGAAATCGGAACTGACGAAGACCGATGGTGACCTGTGCGTGAATGTGTCCGCGAGTGTTTGCGTGATGTTATGGTGAAAAATTTGACCGGATTTCATGCCAAAAGAACTGAGTTTCCAGAGACACGACCGCAGTTTTTTTTTTTTTCATTGTAGTTATTCTGTTTTTTTCTTGATTCTCAGCTTTGTTTCAGGTTAATTAGGTGGAATATGCAATACTGGTGAATTAAGCATACGAATGTAATAGATCCCAAGCTGGAAGGGGGGCGGCCCTGACATTTCCATATATTGCACGTTGTCAATTGGTGCTTGGCTTCTATAACTGGATGCGTCCGTCAAACCATATGGCCGCAGTGAGAATATCACCATGAATATCTTATATGCGTGTCGCATGTTGCCAGTTACTAGTGCCTTCTCACCACCGAGCCCTACCCTACTAACATAGAAAACCCTCCTTCCTGTAACCTTTGTGGGGATGCAGAGGTAAACACGGTCACTAAACAGCAAAGGTCACACTAACTTTCCTTCCCTATTCCCACCTGATTGCAAGGACGTGGCCGGCGCCGTTGTTGAATATTTATGAAATTTAGTCACTGAAACGTTTACAGTGAGAATGGTCTGTTACTCCCACCTCCATTCAGTTGTTTCACTGTGCAATTTCACTTATTCTGATCAATTACGAAGTAGCAACCATTGACACATGCAGTCAGTCAAGCTAAGCTAAGCTATATACAAAGTGTCATATCAAATTTTTGAAAAATGAGATCGTTATGCAAAAGTGAAAGGTTTTTGAACGTTAATAACTCTTGTTTGACTGAACAGAATTACTTCATTTATACACCGTTTGATCAGCAAAACTTGCAAATGTTTTTGATAATAATATCTAGTATAACTTTTCACTTGAAAATTACCTAATTTTGCTCACATACAAATCAGCATATGCACAAGTTGAAAATATGGGTTTCCCTTTCCGGGTCCTGAAAAACGCGTGACAAATGATTTAAAGTGTCTTCTTCTTTTTATTTCGTTAGGTTTCATTCCTAATAAAACAGTCATTCTTACAATGACAGGCTGGCCATTCTGCGTGAATAAGCTTCCAGAACCGGTTCTAGTATGCATCCGAAGTGGATACTTTTGCAACCTCATATATTTGTAGCGTTCGCCGGCTCAAAATTCACGATTTCGAATACTGAACTTCAAAAACATTATGCCATAGACCAACCAGAAGACCAACCACATCCGGATACTCTGCCATCGGTTCAACAATTTTAAAACCTCAAGTAGTTGAACCATTCCACGGCTCAAAATTCATGATTTTGTATACCGATATCCAAAAACATCATGTTATAGTCCAACCAGGAGATTACTTAAATAACCACATGGAAAAGTTGAAGTGTTCGAGTTTCATGTCTTACAAACTTGAACCTAATATGTTTTATTTTTCAAAACCCGATCACGAACCGATCATTTTATTGTAAAATGTCCTTGTATTGAAAAAAAAAATTATGCCACCTGCTAATGACAAAGATTTTCAGGAATTATGCGAAGACGGTAAATACATAATCTCCAAGTCATATAAAATTTAATTTTTTCTATCTTGCCCCATTTTTTTTCTTCAAATTGTCAAACCCGGTCTGAAAACGAGAAAACAAATCATCTCTAGTGAAAATGTCTGGGTAGCTTTTGTAAACATACCTTTGGATACAATTTTCTCGCAAACTGTCAGACACCCACGCAAACTAACATCGTTATGAAGCGGAAAGATTCACTATTGATTATCTTGATTAGCGTGAGCAATCTTCATTTGGTGAGAAAATGGACTCCAAAGGTTTGTTTTTATTGCAATAAACGTGCGTGTCTTTTTAACGTGGAGCTCTTGATTGCATGATTGCAATCGAGTTAGCTATAAGGAGCTTTACTATTCGATTAAGAGTACAACTAGTTGTACCATTAAAATAAAATGTAGTACTCACAATTTCGGTCTTGTTTCTCTTATGCAATTGTCACTGATAAATAGTTTTTGAAACTTGCTACCGTGCTTCGTCTGTTCGTGCCTGTTCAACTCAGGTTCGAATCACTTTATTTTTTCATGTGCGAGTTGCATGAAATGCAATTTATTTTTACAGATTTATTTTTTGTAAAAAAAACTTATTTGGTTTCTATAAATTAGAAGAAAAATTAGTAATCTCCATTTAATTCCAACTACCTTTGCTTATCTGACAGATACGCGATTTCGTCTACAGTGGTCTGTACTAATAACTCGACTATTAGTCTTAGTCTTAGTCGACTAATAGTCGAGTTATTGTTACGAGACACTGCAGAAGTCTGCACATTGTAGACGAAATACGCGTATCTGTCGAAGATAAGCAAAGGTAGTTGGAATTAAATGGAGATTACTAATTGTTCTTCTAATTTGGTGGCTACCTTACATACATACATACATACATTACTAATTTTTCTTCTAATTTATAGTTACAAGTATTCCACTAAACAGCTCAAACCCTCTAGGATTTATTTGGTTTATTGGGTGTTATGTGCAGCTTTAACAAAATAAAAGTACTAGATAAAAACAAATTTAGAGCCATCGATATGTATGATTCTATGGTATTAGTATCTGTATATACAATCACGGACCTGTATATAAAATCCTGAGTGTTGAGTCATCGAACGGTACACAAATTTGAGGTTTCATAATTGTCCTCTTTGGACCCTGTCGGAATCGGTTCCAGTGTATCTGGATGAAGTCTAATCTCCTTGCTGGTCTATGAAATGATGTTTTTGGATATCAGTATTCAACATCATGAGTTTTGACCCGTCGACTGGTACAACTACTTGAGGTTTCAAAATTTTCCGGATGTGGCCAAATTCCCTGGTTTGTTTATGGCATGATGTTTATGAAGATTAGTATTTGAATTTTTGATCTTGAATTTTTAGCCGTCAAACGGAACAAATATATTGACAAAAATTGTCCACTTCGGATGCATTCCGGAACGGGTTCTGAGTGCCTATATGAACAGCATGACCAGATTAAAAAAAACGGCCAACATGCCGTTCTAAGAATCCATGCTTTCATTTGAGGCAGAGATATAAAAAATCGGTTCAAAAATAAATAGTTGGGTGCGTGTCAAAGTCCTGGGTCATTTTTGACCCTGAAAAATTAGGTGTAACTTTTTTGTAGCGTCACTTCCAGAGGTCGCTGAAAGTTATAACTATCCAAAACATGTTTGTTTTTTAAAGTTAGGAAAAGTCAGAAGATTTCAGATCCCTAGTTTGTTCCGTTAGAGTTTTATTGAGACAATGATCAGGCAAAAATGACCCCAATCCACAAGCAAGGTTAAACAACTAAAAACCTTTTGCGAAGGGAAGGTGTTAAATTCTCAATAAACTGTAGTAATCCATTTTCAAGTTTTTGTCAATTTCACCAGAAAGTGCACGAATTCATGCTCCAACCCATCAGTTAAAGTTTTTGAACGGTCAACAGTAAAACATCATCACTAAGATTAGTATTAGATATTCATAAAAATAATACTACAAGGTACAAGCCCATTTTGTTGTTTGAAATGATGACATAGAACTGCGCTTCTAAATGTAAGCCATTTTGAGTGTGCAATGCTATGTTCTTTGAATTACATACTTTTTAAGACTACGTTTTGATACGACCAGGTAACCAATAAGAGTTAGCATATGCAGAAAATCAACCCTAAATCTGCATGTCAGATGCTACAAGTATTATATTAGCATTATATCAGCATCTTGAATCTTGAATCTGTTGTAAAGTTGATTTTCAAATGCTATTTATCTGCTTACAGGCTACAAGCATAAGCATTTCGTATGCAAAATAGCATTATAATAACATTGCAGTAAAGCAGCGGTATACTGGGCAAAAAGTGGCATTTAAGGCGACTTGAACTGCTTGCTAGGCTACCGCAAAAAACACTTTAAAACTGCTTATTGATTACCTGGGATATTTTAAATCGATTGGTGTAAATTTAAAAAAAAAAAGTTTGGCGAAACGACTGAGATATTAACGCTCAAAACCTGACCGCTTTTCGTGACGGTCGCAATTCGTTTGTTTTTTATTGTACCCCAGTATAGAAAACATCGACTTTGTCCTATACACATTAAAAAATATTGATCTACACCAGACGTTATTCATTTTTTTTAAAGTTGGAAAACGTAAACAGAGATTTCGTGTAAAATTATATCTCCTGAAAGTAACACCTTTGTCAAAAGGTGTGTTTGATTGAATTTGTTTTCTCATCTCTTACAACTCATTCTTATGTGCTAAAAAACGCTTCCATGTGTCGGTCTCGTGGCACCGAAATTTACGTGACATTTCGGTAGTGTGTCGAAACATTCGACATGATTATTCAAACGTAAAATTATCGGCAATCCAATTAATAACAAACAGCTTGTTCACATTCTAAATATTACATACCCACGAAAATTCTTATAGCTTTTCATAATATACATGAACATTCAGAATTCATGATTCCCCATGATTCAGGCTTCATGTTGAACACAATTTCATATTACGTTTTCATACCTTAATTTTTGTCCCGAAGATGTCACGAAAAAACAACATGTTTGTCCATACACCCAAAAGTCCAACAAAACAGAACGGAGTAATTAAAATACTCAATTGGAGGCGAATCACACAGCTGAAAACAAAAGGCCGACGACAATAACGTTTAAATCTTTTGTGTAGAACGCAATGCCGAGCCTCACACCAACGTGCACGATATCTGACGATAACAACACACCGAGCAGACCCGCCACGCGGATGTAGCTACTCGAGGCGAAGAAGACGAGACGAACTTCCACAGATTCCGCACATAAATTGATGTTTTTCCTCTATTCTTCTTTTAGCTCGTGCTTCTGCTACCTTCTATTGTACACAGTACGTATTTTTTATTGCCGCTGCATTTTCATTCTTTACACACACCTAAACGGCGATTTAAAACAAAAATACCGTAGATACAAACGAAAGCGAATGGGAGATAATTTCCATTTCCATATTCACGAGCCACCGTCGTCGTCGTCGTCGTTGTTGTCGTCATAGTGTTGATATTGTTGCTTGGTTAGTTGGTTGGTGGTTTGCTTGCACAACTGATAATAACGTGTTTCATACTTTTTTTTTTATTATTCTTGCTAAACAACTTCTCTCAAACAGACTCCTAACCACAGAATGAATTATGTAAATACACTCACACTTGACAAACACACACGGTTAGCACGATGCAATCTTGCTCTCCTGGGCTGGTAAAAATGACCGAGGATGAAACGGGAAAACCACACTCAATCTCGATCTCGATATTCTCCAGCGGTCGCTTTACACACTCTTTCGAGTTAATCCACGCCGGTGATAGTAAGTTTTTCAACAATAACTATTCACACCAAAAGAAAAACACTGGGATCGAAACGACCGACGCGCACACGAAATCGACACTCTATGTAAGTTCCACGAGAAACCGCTCTTCACAGAAGCATGCGAGGGACTGTAAAGTGATAAAAACCCGCGCGAATTTTCACAAAACCAAGTATGCTGAGAGCCCAAACACACACACGCGGTCGCGATGAGCCACGTCCAACGAGAAGCACGACTGAAGCAGTACTGAAGCTCGTGCGTTCGATACGAGTCGAGCAGTCCAATCCTCTTCGTAAGCAGCTGCTTCGTTACCTGTTCAGCTGAAGTGAGGTAGGTAACGAACGATAGTGCGGTGAATAATGCCCGCTCTGAGTAAAAGCTCAAAAGCTAAACATTGCTCGACGGAAGATCACTCTCGCTCTCGTAGGAATTCGAATGAATCCTAGTTGGGCTTCATTTGAATTGGGAGAAGAGAGCTTATGCACTGCTCGAATATTCATTGACGATTCACCGGCACGTGGTATCGACTTCGACTGGGGTTTTTTGTTGATTTCACGAACTTGGGATACTTGCGATGTACGTATTTGAAAAGTGTAGTGAGTGTCTAAAAAATAAGAACTTTAGAGACTATAGGCCTGAGCAAAAGAGAGAAGTTCTGGACAGTTTGGTGAATTGGCTGTTTTTGGCACGTATTTGACCTCTTGTACCTTATAACATTCGAGAACGGATTTCACAAAGTGACAAGAGGCCAAAACAGACCTGGAGGCTTCTGATATACGGTAGCAAACGCCTTCGCTGACATTCTTTCCCGTACACATCTGTTGCGGTGGATGAGACAGGAGGTAAATTTCGGGACGTCTGTATAGCAAACTCGATTCTTTAAGGGGACCTCCCCTGGATTTGGGCAAAAATAAGGCAAAATTTGTATTTTTTTTGAGGCAGGATGAAAAGGCGTACGAACTTCCGGTTTTGACGATTATAAAAATTCAAAATGACGATTTCTCGAAACCATGTTTTTCAATCTAACTTCAAGCCCCGGGCTTGAACTATCAATCCGATTCCCACCATAAAATAATTGTTTGAAAGAATATATGTAATGTTTTATACGGCTTGAACTAAAAATTGGCATTAATAATTAATTATTTATAATATTTGAGCAAAAATTGAACTGTTCAATTCAAATGATCACTATGCAATGAGTTTAAGTTGAAATTGTTTGAAATTTAGTTCAAGCCGTAGTAAATTTTCTTTTCTTTCAGAAATAATAACTAGGTTTGATTTTTGTCTACTACAAGAGGCTGCAGGCTTGAAGTTGTTGCCCCATGTTTTGAGCGCAGAGGCTTACTGAAATCGCTATTTTGAATTTTCACAATTTTTTTATCTCTTTGATATTTTGAATAATAATCAAATTGATTCGATAAAACCGAAAGTTTGTAGGCCTTTTCAATCTCCCACAAAAAAAATACAAACTTTGCCTTATTTTTGCCCAAATCCAGGGGAGGGTCCCCTTAAGCTGCGAATGTTTATTATTATTAACAACCAATGGAAACAAAATATTAATTTTACCTACGGCATGAGTCCTTATTTTAACTTGTTTGTTCACGTTCTATCCCTCTATACGCAAGTTATTTAATGTTTTCTTAGGTATAAGTGCTCGTTAGTTTATTTCTATTTTATATTTATGTGAATGAGCTACTAACAAATTATAACAATTCAGTATAATTCACAGCAATACAGTTAGTTTAAAGCATTTTAAGCTTTAATACATCAAATTACTGCCAACGATGCAATTAAATTTCCGCCTTCGTTTATCTGTTGTGCTTTCATTCCTTTTTCCCCACTGACACTTTCTCTGACCAATGATGTGAACGGTAGGTACGCCTTAACGACTGCCAAGATAGTGGTAGTGTGGTGTACACAGTGGGTTTACTCTCGCACATTTCCCGATCCATATTGCTGCTGATCATCCTCAGCTATACCTCCCAAAGCCACGTCCAGTACAGCTATCCTGGTGACCAGTCTTCGGAATATCTCATTTACTGTATGAACTTCAACTCCTCTGGTCCTGCCATCCTTTCTGGGAATCACCTACACCACCTTTTTCACGCGTCCAGCTGTTTCACGCATCTTCATCGACTATGACTACCAAATCTCCAACTTTCACTGGCTTGGTGTCGTCGAACCACTTAGTACGTCGGCAAATCGTAGGTAGATATTCCTTGGTCCATTTTGTCCAAAATTCATCGAGTAAACTCTGTACCTGATCCCAGTTAGCCCTGAGCGTTCGTCCACTGCCTTCCTTCGGCAATTGCTGTGGCTGAAGTACATCACTTGAGCTGAGCATCAGGAAGTGGTTGGGCCTAAGCGCTTCATCGTCTTCCGTTCCCAGAGGTGCACATTTCAACGGCCCGGAATTAATCATTCCTTCAACCTCGGTCAAGAGCATCTGGAGGGTTTCTTCATTTGGCGTTTTGCTAACCGATAATGTTTCCAATGACGAAGGAGTATTGTTGCACATTGTTGACGAAGGAGTATTTTTGAGTTGAGTGAAGGAGCATTGTTGATAAATTTAAGTAATTTTTGAACCAATTCCAAACAATCGTTATTTTCTAAATCTACTAATACTTAAAGTCTGCAACTACGACCTACTTGAACCTATTAACTTGTTACTTACATCTAAACATAAAAGTAATGCATGGTGATAGAAGAAATTGTATAGATTAGAAGTGACTATAATTAGAAACTAAAGGTTGTACGGAATCAAATTGCACCACTTTTAAATGGCTGTAACTTTTTACCCTTGGGTATTTTCTTTTGAAATTTTGAGTGGATTAGTTCAATGTTTACGCTTCACTAGCAGATGTGCAATCGTTGCGAAGATGGAGCGTGCCATCAGCAGGAAGCTTGGAATGGTACATTCTACGGTGTCTCGTGTTTTAAATCGGCACCACGAACGTTTGACCTTCGATCGGAAAGAAAAAGTGACAAAAATGGATCTCCGTATAGTGTTAAGGATCACAAGCTTTCAAGCTTTTAAGAGGAATCCCAACAGTTCAGTTCGAGATGTGTAGAAGAAACTGAATCTAACCAAAACTTTCGTGAAAAATGCGAAAACCCGTGAAAGACTACACACGTACAAAGTCCAAAAGGAGCCTAATCGCGATGAACGTCAGAATACGGTAGGTAAAACACGTGCACAGAAGCTCTACACCCAGATGTTGACGATACCACATTGCCTCGTTATAGATGATGAGACCTAAGTAAAAGCAGACTTCCGACAGCTTCCGGGGTACCAGTTTGTCACTGCTCATCATAAACTCGATGTCTCTTAGTATGTTAGAGAGCCGAAGATGTAGAGTTTGCCAAAAATATATGATTTGGCAAGCAATTTGCTCGTGTGGAAAGTGGAGCACCTCATTCGTGACAACTGGAACGGTCAACGGACAGGTGTACCTAAAGGAATGCTTCCAAAAGCGTCTACTTTCTCTTTTGAGGTCACACGGTGGTCATACGATTTTCTGGCTGGATTTAGCCTCGTGCCTTTACTCGAAAGAGGTTTTGGAGTGGTAGAAGGCTAAGGAGGTCAATTTCGTGCCGAAGCATCTCAACCCCCCAAACGCACCGGAACTGCGGCTAATTGAAAAGTACTGGGCCATCAAGAAGCAGGCGCTTTGGGAGCATTCTAAGGAAGTGAAATCGGAGGACAATAAGAAGAAAAATGGATTGCCAAGCAAAACTAAGTTGGTCAAAATGTTTTACAGGACCTTATGAGTAGTGTAAAGAAGAAGGTTCCTGCATTTGGATATGGCATTGAAATTGAATAAAACCAACATGGGAAAATATTCATAACATCTTTCATTTTACTCCCTGAAAGTTTGAAGATGATTGGTTGAACGGGCAAATTTTGCGGAATATTTGTATGTGTCGCAATTTGATTCCGTGCACCTTTAAGTTTCGAATCATCAATAACCATGACCAATTCTTCGTCTCGCCAAACCATGTTGTTCTCTTGTAAGCGTAGGGAGGTACTCTCTGGTCCAACGTTTCCAGAAGATGTCAAGGTTGTGCTGGATCATGTTCCACGAGCTGACAACTGTTGTAACGGGATCGACCATCTCCACGGCCGGCTGCTTTACGTCAATAAAGGACCCGATTAGAAAGTGGTTTGGTGTGAGTGCTTCCGGCTAAGCCGCATCCAGAGGTAGGTAAGTCTACGGGCGTGAGCTGACAATAGCTTCGGCTTCCACTGCTACAGTATACAATGCTCCATCGTCCCACTTGCGCCCTTGTAGCAGTCTGCTCACTGTGATTTTGACGGACCGCACCAAGCACTCCCCGGAACCACCAATGTGAAACGTGGAAGGCGGTATGAATATCCACTTATTGGAAGCGTTGGTAAAGATGACTGTTGAATCTCCATTAATATGTTTAATCTGCTGCTTCAATATGCGTTCAGCTCCGGTGATGTTTCTTCCGTAGTCGGAATGAATCTCGATCGGAGTCCCTCGTCGACCAATAAAGCGTCGGATGCAGCAGATGCAGCTCTTTGTTGGCAAGTCAAAGACTACCTGTACATGAACATGTCAGGCACGTAAAAAGAGCGATCCATCTTTTGGCGTTCAGACGGCCCACTTTCACGATGATCGGACCGAAGTAATCCAAGCCGACATAACTACATGAACGAATTAATGGGGACAGTCTCGCTATAGGCATAGATGCCATTCTAGATTTCTGTATCTAGCATCGCTGACAGCGGTTAGCTACTGATTCTACCAACACTCGGAGCCGTGGTATGTAGAAACGTTGTCACCCCTCGTTGACAACTGTCTCGGCATTGCCATGTAAAAGCCTTATGTGATAGCAGTCTACAACCAGGAATGTCACATGGTGTCTGGGCAGTATGATGGAACACTTTTGATCCTCTGAAGCTACTTGAAGGGCGCTAAGCGACTATCAACACGCAGAACTCCTTGATCGTCAAGTATCGGCGTCAGTATGAACAGCGCTAGATTTGTCCACCGACTGGTGTTTTTTGACGGACAAACTCTCAGTCTTCTGGAAGATAGCGATTTCTTCCGTGGATCGATGAAGCTGCACAATTCTCCATACCAAATTGTCAGCGTCCTGTATTTCTTGCTGAGACAAGATTTTCTTCGTGAAGGGCTCTCGTAGCTTCCTTCCATATGCATTCACAAAACGTCCCACGTAAGCTAATGCTCGCAGCAAGCGATACCAGTTCGAGCGCTCAAATCGAACTAGTGATACCGGTGCAACTTGATGAATATTGAAAGGATGTAGTTCCTCATCGGTAGAATAGATCTCCGGCATTACTTGCGGCCAGCGCAGCTCGGTCAAGTATATTAACTCCTGGAAGCGTCGAAGCATGGGCCTTTCACCCACTTTGTGGTTTCGTCCGCCACATTCAGCTTATTTGGCACCCATCTCCAGTCGTTTGCGTTCATTGATGATAATATTTCGCCTACTCGACAGGCATCAAACTGACGGTAGCGACGGTGCTCGCACCAAATCCAAGCTTATACGGTCCTTGAATTGGAACAGAAAACTCGTCGACGAACAAATACAGAATGACCATCGACAACGAAATGTGCGAGTCGAACTCTAAGCAGTGCAGCCATCAACTCCAGTCGAGGAACCGTAGCGTGCTGAATAGGTGCGATCTTGTTCTTTTGCTGCCACTAGTGCACCCTGAACGGTACCGTCATAAGCCTCAACTCGAAAATATACAACGGCAGAGTATGCATCCTCACTGGCATCAACAAGTACGTGGACTTCAAGGGTTTCGCACAGGCTGGCGCTTGCATTCTGGCAATAGCATCGGGGAATGTGGATCTTTCCAATTTGACTGAATAACGTAATCCACTTCTTCCGACGATTATAGATATGATCGTGGACACGCGCATCCTATTGTGCCTTCGTGCCTTCGTTCTTGCATCATGACCTTGCCGTGAACAAGAAACGATGGAAGAAGCCCAAGTGGGTCAAATAGGCTCATGACGCACTTGAAGATCTGTCGTTTGGTTGGTCTTGCTTCCGAATCGATGAGTGCGGCGATCTCCTTTCGAAAAGTTGTCGAGAAACTAAATTCATCTTCCACTGCCTTCCAGAGCATTTCCAGGACCCGCTCAGTGCTATCGCTTCCCGACAAGTTCAGTTCTTTAACACTTTCTGCTGACGGTGGGTCCAGGTGATCGAGTACAGCTTGACTATTTGATGTCCAATTGCGGATTTCAAATCCAACCTTAACGTCCCTTGCAATCACCTTCGTTTCTTCAACAGTCTCGAAACTGCTAAGGTAAACGTCCATATAATGAAACTTTGTGATTTCGTCCGCCGCTTTGGGGTACCGTTCAGCAAACACCTCCACAATCGTATTTTTTACAAGATGCGCGAAAGATGGCGAGCAGGTTGCACCAAAAATTGCAACGTCCATGATATAGACTTGTGGAGGTAGGTCGAGACTGTCTCGTCACAGGAACCGAAGGATTCCGGGCGGTCAGATTCAATCATGCGGATCTGATGAAACATCTCTTTGATGTCCCCTGAGATGGCAAATGGGAGTAGGCGAAAGCGGAACATCACGTGAGGTGGGAGTACCAGGAGATCTGGGCCTTACAGAGGAAGGGTACACTCCCGCGTCACTTTACTCAATTTTTGAGTACAATTGTATGCTATCTCTTTTTCTCTCACGAAAATGTTACTAAATTTTCTTAAAAAGTGGATCTACTCAAAAATTGAGTTAATCCACTTTTTAACGAAAATTGAGTAGCATTTCCGTGAGAGAAAAAGAGATGGCATACAATTGTACTCAAAAATTGAGTAAAGTGACGCGAGAGTTTATTCAATGAGATACCATCAACTTTCGCTGCGGCATCCCATACTAAACGGATTAGTGTATTTATAATTACCGGAACAGTCTATATACTGAAATAAACAATCGGTTTTGTTGAATTAGAAGTAGATTTTGTTTGCTGACATTTTTTTTACTTTTTAATTAATTGTTTATTTATTAGGCTCAAGTGCCATAGGCATAACGGAGCCGAGTTCACTTTCATTTTCACTATGATTACAACCACAACTTAGGTAACTATGCTAGCTTAGGGAAGCCGAAAAACTCGCGGCTAGGTTAGACGCGGCTAGGCGACGAGGTTAGGATTTACAAAGATATGGGTAGGAATGGGAAAGTTAGTGTCTTATCGTTGATTTTCAACAGCATAAAGGGCGATACGGTCAAAATTTGGTCAATATCAACTTGACGTATTTCTTTCAATTTTGCATTTAAAAAACCTGAACACCCCTCATTTTGAAGGTGTGTGTGTGTAGAATGTTGCTCCTATTTTGATTTTGGAATTCACTCTTCAGTTGTCAAAATGCCGTCCAAGCAAGAAGAGCAGCGTATCAAAATTTTGCTCGCGCATCGCGAAAATCCGAGCCACTCGCACGCAAAGTTGGCAAAATCGCTAAAAGTTGCCAAATCAACCGTTACAAATGTAATTAAAGTGTTTGGGGAACGTTTGTCGACAGCCAGGAAGTCTGGATCGGGGGAAATCGAAAACCGGAAGCCGCTGAGACGACAAAGAGAGTTGCCGGTAGTTTCAAGCGAAACCCTAACCTATCTCTCCGAGATGCCGCAAATAAGCTGGGTGTATCGTCTACAACCGTGCATCGAGCCAAAAACGAGCCGGACTATCGACTTACAAGAAGGTAGTGACTCCAAATCGCGATGATAAACAAAATACGACGGCCAAAGCGCGATCCCGGAGGCTGTACACGACGATGCTGACGAAGTTTGACTGCGTGGTAATGGACGACGAAACCTACGTCAAAGCCGACTACAAGCAGCTTCCGGGGCAGGAGTTTTATACGGCAAAAAGGAAGGGAAAGGTAGCAGATATTTTCAAGCACACGAAACTGTCAAAGTTCGCAAAGAAATATCTGGTTTGGCAAGCCATCTGTACCTGTGGCTTGGAAAGCAGCATTTTCATAGCTTCCGGGACTGTCAACCAAGAAATTTACGTGAAAGAGTGTTTGAATAAACGTCTGCTGCCTTTCCTGAAGAAACACGGTTGTTCCGTACTGTTTTGGCCGGATTTGGCATCTTGCCATTACGGTAAAAGGCCATGGAGTGGTACGCCGCCAACAACGTGCAGGTGGTTCCCGAGGACAAGAACCCTCCCAACACGCCAGAGCTCCGCCCAATTGAGAAATACTGGGCTATTGTCAAGCGGAACCTAAAGAAAACCAAAAACTGCTAAGGACGAGCAGCAGTTCAAGGCAAACTGGCTTTCTGCGGCGAAGAAGGTGGACAAGGTGGCTGTACAAAATCTGATGGCAGTGGTCAAGCGTAAGGCCCGGCAATTCGGATTTGGAAAAGCGGAAGCCTAACTGAATATTTTTCCTGAATTTTATACTAATTGAACTTGAAAAAGAAATTTTATTTGATTTTTTAAATAAACGATTTCACCGATTTACACGCGTTTTCCCTTTACCAAATTTTGACCGTATCACCCTTTATTGGCAATGTGGTATTGTTGCTGCTGGTAAGGCGAAGAATGGACATTGTGCTAACCTGTAATGATACAATCGGAGTGAAATTACGGGGGAGGAGACAGGGTGGTCATGTTAAAATGACAGCTAAGAAGGGATCAAACGAATACATCTATTTGTTTCAAAAACATCTAAATTAGCCCCATATAGTCCAAGTCTAGAGTACCCGGACATCTCTGATATCTTCCTTCTCTTGTTTCCCTCGGGTCCGAAGGGAGGCGCAAAGATCAGATCTGGCAATTTCGAAATCGAGGCAATACCAGACAACGTGGTTGATGTTCTGATAACCTGCACCACAGTCGCATTGATTGGTGTCTAAGAGCCCTATTCGATAGAAATGAGAGCCTTAAGAATAGTGATTGGACATTAGATAACACATTACCTTGATAAAAACCCGCCTAATATCCAACCCTCTGAACTAAATTTTTTTCGATACCTGGTGGAGAATTATATGTAGCCATCTGCTGAATTTCCCTGCAGCTAATTTTTGTAGCCAAATGATCAAGACCTATCGACGGAAAATAGAAAAAAAAATCATTGAAGGCAATTTGTCGATCATAAATATCGCTTTGCATGGGCGACCTTGGCAAGTGAGTCCGCTTTCTCATTACCCGAAATTACCCGGAATGTTTTGTCTAGGGTATCCTGCAACGGTCGCTGCAGGTTGTCCGCCGCTGATCCTACAAATTTGTTGACGTTATCTCACTGTCCGAAATTTACCTCGAACATACTTTACATGTGATCTGGATTCACCTTGGAAAGTGATGCGATCCTGAAGCCACTTAAACCGATTTAAACAAATAGTAAGGATGTTGTTGAGGCCACTCAAAAACAATTATGTTTTTTTTTTTTTATTGTGATAAAGTTATTTTTAATGACGCTTGAGAGCCACGTAACCCACATCATACAAACTTTAAGAAAGCTGGTTAGAGCCGCTAACAAAGTGATGGTGGTTTGTTTCGATCGTTAAGCCCTGTATCCGTAATTCGTACTGCAAAATTTACGGGCTGCTGAAATAAAGTAACTGTTTCGTCCAGGGTGAGACCAGGCCCTACGTTGTGATTTTTACTTTAGTTGAGAGGCGACGACACACGAAAACGAACGGACTACTTTGACGATGATTTATTGCCACCGAGAGGCAGCGTGCCAACTCGGTGGGTACAAGACAGTACGTTTATACTACTGGAACACCACCCTATGTTGATGCACAATGTAGAATTTGGTAGCGTACCCATGCAGCATCGCATTTTCGCCCGTTCGAGCGAAAATATGTGGCACAACTGGCAACCCTTCAGCCTCGGCTGTTGGCGTTCGGGTTTGTCATCGTCATCTCAACAAGGAAATAAATCACAACGTAGGGCCTGGTCAAGCCCTGGACGAAACATTGGTGCCGTGACCAGGAGATCGGACGCCCCTGAGGAACGATGGACAAAGCGAGTGATGTTGGTGACGGTCCGATCATCCACGTTGTCCATCGTTCCTCAGGGGCGTCCGATCTCCTGGTCACGGCACCAATGTTTCGTCCAGGGCTTGACCAGGCCCTACGTTGTGATTTATTTCCTTGTTGAGATGACGATGACAAACCCGAACGCCAACAGCCGAGGCTGAAGGGTTGCCAGTTGTGCCACATATTTTCGCTCGAACGGGTGAAAATGCAATGCTGCATGGGTACGCTACCAAATTCTACATTGTGCATCAACAGTAACTTCCCTTAGATCAACATTCTAGCACTTCATTATTGCAGCCTCTGTAGATATGTATTTCACCAGAAAGTAAAAGGTACAATGATGTCAATCCCGGTTCACAAGAAATAAATTACGCGAGTTAAGTACAATTTCTTCAACCTGGAAAGAACTTGTTTCATCGCAATTACCAGGAAACCAACTACCACAGGAAAGTGAAACAACCCCGTCGTTTTAACGGAAAATGGTCACAACGCGTGCTACCTGCTTGTTATGATTTTCTATCGCTCTCACTTACTGATGCTAACTGATACCGTGAAGGGACCGAAATCAGTACAGGATTGAAAACAGAATCTAGGATCAATAAATTCATTTTTTTTCGATTATTTCTTAAGAGCATATAGCATTGATGAAATTCCACTCAATATATTAATCATGGTGCAGGCGTCGAAAACTCTCGATCAACCCATTTGGAAGTCCATTTATATTGACAATAAGCTAACTACCATGAGCGATAATCCCGAACAAGCATGAACAAGTAGAAAGCTCAGCATTCGATCACCCACGGTACAACGCCAGAGTTGAGTATATTTACGCACAAAACATGAAAAGAGCGCAGCAGAAATAGTTCAATTGCAAATCCAGTTTCTGAATCACATGGCAAGTGGTCAACTTGTTGGAATCGCATCTTGCCACCGCAGCTGCCAGAAGATGCCGGACAAACAATGCGCGCGAGGATTACATAAAATCAATCTGTTTATATTTTGTTTTGCTGCCCGTGCACTGCCATACAAACATTGCCAACTACATCGGTTGGTTATTGTGTTTAATCAGATGTGGATTAGTTGGTGGCAAAATTGATTATTAAAGCTTAACCAATAATGAGGTGATGCATTAGCTTGTAGTTTGATTGACCAACTTTTGTTTGGACATTAAGGTGAACCGGCTCCGAGTCTAATACTGGTCGTAACACAATGATCAAATCGACCATCTCGCGTCGATTATTGTCGAGAAATATTGGACCAAGTCGAGTTATTAGAAGACGAAATACGCGTATCTGTCGAAGATAAGCAAAGGAAGTTGGAATTAAATGGAGAATACTAATTTTTCTTCTAATTTCTAGTTACATGTATTCCACTAAACAGCTCAAACCCTCTAGGATTCATTAGACCATTGCTTTGCTTCTGCTATTCTAAATAGTTTAAAGCTTGCTGTAATGCAACAAAGCTAATTAAAATTGAATCCTGGAGAGTGCGAGCTGTTAGTGAAATACCTGTAACTAAAAAATGAGAAGAAAGATTAGCAATTCCCATTTAATTACAGGTAGTTGCTTATCTTGACAGATACGCGTATTTCGTCTTCAGTATGCAGACGTGTTCAGTATTGTGTAGTAATACTCGGCTGAAAGTAAACCTTCGCCGCCTGCCGTATATATACTATTTTCCAAGTACAAACACTTGTACCTACAGTTAACTTCTCTTTTGCCTAATCTATCCTGAGCTAAAAACAAAAATACTTAATGTCTACCTTTTTCCTTATACCTAACCTTATAATTCTGTAGCAGCGGGTGTTTCGCTATGTCGGCTTTGTTGTCGATTAGGTACTAAGTTGAAGAATCATGTGTACCCGTTACCTTGGCCATTGTTTAGTAGATTAGTGGTATTAGTACACGACACTGAAGAAGTCTGCACATTGTAAACGAAATATGCGTATCTGTCAAGATAAGCAATAAAGGTAGTTGGAATTAAATGAAAATTACTTATCTTCCTTCTCAGTTTCCAGTTAATTTAAATTGCTTAAATATCTATATCTAAAATATCGTTGTGGTAATATTTGGCATTGCATTATTTGGTAATATTTGGTTCACCTTTTCGTTAGTATAATTGTTATGTATAATTGTTATGTTTTCGATTACTTCTGTGTTAATGAATCATTGACTCCAATATGGAGAAATGAAGTATTTCACACAGCAATAGAGTATTCTCTTTTTGTACATGGAAATGATTCGCTATATTGCGGACTCGAGGAAGTTCTTGACTATAAATCAGCTAATTACGCTAACATAAGACATAAAAACTAAACTTAATTGATTGGCAAACAGTATTTAGGAATGAAGACAATGTTGAAAGTGCAGCTGAAGTGTTCTACACTAAGTTGTTTGCAGTTATCCAAGTAGAAGTGCCAGTTAAAAGTCGTAGACGAAGAGTATTCTCAAAGGATCCAGTTTGGTTCAATAAACAAATTAAAAATTAAAAAACCGTAAACCGTGTTATGCGCTTTTTATAAGATTCACAAAAAACATAACAGTTCCGTTAATTTAGAAAGCTATTTGAACATTTGTGATGAGCTTAAGGGCTTATGCTGAATCATTCTTGATGACAGTCATTAACTCAAAATTTAGAATTGATATAACTCAGAGTTGGTACTAGATATTGAAAACTTAATCACATCAGTTTGTATGCTTACTTGTTGTGAACAATCTGATAGAGTTCGATTCGATGTTATTCACTAACAATTGAGATTTATCAATTTGAAATAGCAAGGTGAGTTTGCGAGAGCGAGATAAAAGATAGGAAAAACTATATGGTGCAGCGATTCACCTTAATTTGGCTATGAATGTTGCGTTTGAGGAGTATCATTCAAAAATTGAACGTGAAATTAAATGTTGCCCAAAAAACTTTTTTAATTACGTGAATACAAAATTAAAATCAGACAATCTTCCATCCCGTACGTATTTGGACAATAGTGAGAATAACAATACAGAAGAAATATGCAATTTATTTGCCAAGTTTTTTCAAGAAACGTACACAACATACTCGGAAGCAGATCGTGATCGGCAATACTTTAGGTTGTATACTGAATATTCCAGTGACATAAGCGTGAATCAAATCTATGTGCATGAAATCTTGGAAGGGTTAAAACATTTAGATGCAACGAAAGGCTCGGGACCGGATGGAGTTCCTTCTTTGTTTATGAAGACTTTAGTAGCTGAGCTTACTTCTCCATTGTGTTGGCTTTTTAATATGTCACTGGAATCCTGAGACTTTCCAAAATTATGGAAGAGCTTATTTCTAGTGCCTTTTTTAAGTGTGGTAAAAAATCTGATATTCGTAATTATCGGGGTATAGCCATAGACTAACTCTAAGACCAATAAATCCCATACAAAAACGATTTTTTATTTTTTTTGGCTCAGTCAGTACTAGCACATCGGCCCCAAGCTCAATAATGCGCCCCTCATAATGAACTCACACGAACACACTCTCAAATATTCTGTTAAAATAACACAGAAAAGCAAAACAAAGACGCAAATATGTATAGCAAGGTGCTGGCTTCAAGGTGTAATTCGGACCAAGGGGTTCTACAACAGTGAACCAATTTCAAATCGGTAGTTGCATATAGCCCTGATCTCTTGCATTTCAAAACTTTTTGAGGCAATTGTGAATGAAAAATTATTTAACCAAATCAAAAATAGAATAACTACTTATCAGCATGGATTTTTTCAAGATCGTTCGACAACCACA
This sequence comes from Aedes japonicus, assembly GCA_034211315.2. NCBI lineage: Eukaryota > Metazoa > Arthropoda > Insecta > Diptera > Culicidae > Aedes > Aedes japonicus. The sequence goes on from JASCZW010005726.1 coordinate 19,595, forward strand.
AATTTAATAGAATTCGTTAATTATTCTCTGGAAGCAATGGATAACGGAAACCATGTAGAGGTTTTGTACACAGATTTTAGTAAAGCATTTGACCGTGTCGATATACCTATGCTTATATTTAAATTGCAAAAAATGGGAATTCAGCCCAAACTACTCAAATGGCTTAATTCATACCTAACCAACCGTGATCAAGTTGTAAGATTTAAAGGAAACCAATTAACACCTATTCATACCACTTCGGGATTCCCACAAGGCTCTCATCTAGGACCACTTTTATTCATTCTATTTGTAAATGACTTATCTTTTATTCTTAAGAAATGAAGATTTTTAATTCACGCGGACGACATGAAACTTTATTCAGAAATAAAAAATGCAGAGGACATCAACGCGTTTAAGAATGAGATATTGTTGTTCCATACTTGGTGTAACAAAAGTCTGCTACAACTGAATGTTAAAAAATGTAACTTAATTACCTTCAGCCGAAAACGAAACATACCTAATATACAAATTACTTTAGGTAATCAGAATGTAGAGAAGTGTAATAGAGTTAGGGATTTAGGTGTTGTCCTAGACTCTAAACTTACGTTCATTGATGATTATAACACAATTATAAACAGAGCTAAAAACATGCTAGGATTTATTAAACGTTTTTGCTATGATTTTCATGACCCGTACACTATAAAAACACTATACATTGCTTATGACAGGTCAATACTTGAATATTGTTGCATAGTTTGGTCTCCATTTACAATAACACATGAAGAAAGAATAGAGTCAGTACAATAGCAATTTTTGTTATACGCGCTATGAAAGCTAGGATGGACTATATTTCCTTTACCATCGTATAAGGCTCGATGTATGCTTATCAATATTCAAACATTAAAAGAGCGTCGTGAATTTGCTATGGCGTCATTTATAAATAATATAATCTCACAAAGAATTGATTCAATGGAAATTCTATCAAAATTAAACTTTATCATACCAACAAGGCATTTAAGACATCGACAGTTATTTGCAACAAATTATCATCGCACGAACTATGCAAAATATGGACCGATTAACCAAATGATGGCTAATTACAATATCCATTGCAATAGTATAGATTTTACAATGTCGAAAGAAAAATTAAAACAATATTTCCGCGAGTACTAGGTTTAAGTTAAGTTAAGTAGGGTAACGGGATGTAATGTTAGCCTAGCTCCTTGATTCGGCCTATGTACCAAATATGTCATTATTTCTTCGATAATCAACAAAATCATGTTGCTATCAGCATGACCGATTTATTTCAAAGTAATTGAGACATATTTAATCAATTTATAGTTGTTCACTTCCGGGTAGTTTTCGATTTTATTGATTTTTTAGACACCATGACTTTACTGGTTAAGCTGAACAGATTATCTATACGATCTTCGAATGATCTAAATTTGCCGAAATTGAACCTATAAACCGAATAATGCTGCCAAGATGAACATAATATAGTCACATCTTATAAACTAGCTCTGCCACATTAGTAAAATAACAATGATTTGACAAGCAAACGGTAGAACCCAATGTTAGGGACATATTTTTTTCTATGTTCCCAACTATGGCCTGTTGTAAGAAAAGCGTAATAAAAATGTTGCTATTGGTAACATTTACTATACAAATGTCTGAGTTCCGGTTGGCTGTTGTTCATATGGCTCATCTTAACACAAATTAAAGGAACAAAATCTGTGTAGAGTGAATTATAATGTCTTTTATGGTCGAATGACCGCTAAATCATATGTCTAAATCACTCACTGTTTCCTAGCAGTTTAAGTATAGTTTGATTTGTGAAATTGTTTGTTGGGTAGAGCGAATACAGCTGGGAACGCTTTGAATCAGAAAAATCAGGAAGAAACCCGTACGAAGATTGCATTTTATAAAAATCAATCGAATGGGACGAACTTGCATCCATGATTAGACCCAATTTGGTACCCATAGACCGACATTAAATCCATATTCTTCGAAAGTTTCTGACTTTATAAAATAAGTTGTGTAACTTTTCGTGATAAAACTACCAGATGGCTTATTAAACATATCTTCGGAAATGTATAGCTAGTTAAATTTTGTTTCCAGCTCAAATACTTTATGAGTAACAATGAAAAATGTAATCGATTGTTGCATATTAGGCTGAGTCAAGGAACACATACCCTACTTATTGTAATTAATACGGTCTACAAGTGATTGACGACGACAAATAAATAAATAAATAAATAAACTCTCCGTACGTGGAGTAACGATTATGATGTAGAAGAAGATGTTCGCTCATCACCATGAGGTCCATCAAGAGTGGACAGTAATGTTGTCTAGAAATGGAAGATAAGAAGAGAAAGTGTTGATAGCTCCGTCAGTGTACGGAAGGTTGTGGAAATTTAATAGATGTATTGAAAGAAAATTGAGTGAAGGGCTTGGATATAGCAGTACTTGAACCAAGCACGCATTCCTTTGCCAGGTTTATTTTCGTACACAACGTCTGATTTTTACTCAAATTTTGCTCTCGTCATCTCTGACTTAGAGACATCGGAGAGAAATACCGTAAAGTGTTGTGATACTGGTCCCCACCATTATAGATCAATGGGTTCCGCCATTATGGGCTTTACATACTACTGACGAAATCATGCCCATTAGAATAATCTGTTGAATTGAACAAAATCAAATATCTTATAATCTAAACTTAATTTTTAGTAATTTAACTTACTTGCTGTTTTCCAGTTTTTCGAGGGCTATTAAGTAATTAAAACATAGGGTAGAAGTACCAGATATGGCAGTAACATCCCGTGTATTTATAGAAATTTAAATGCAAAAAAAAACAATTTTAACAAAAAATGTTTAACAACACGTCTTCTAGCAGTTTGAAGTCAGTACAAAAGGACTCACATATTTGTTTCTGTTTTATTGTATGTATTGTATATAAAAGATTCCACTCATTGTTGCAAGGCACCGCCATTAGACAGTGGATCGTCCTCTTCGAATGACTTGATCATGTTCGACATCTGCCTGTATTAGATTTAACACTGTATAAAGGGCCCAAAATTGATGGGTGGACCGGTAAGCAGAGGTACTTACGCGTAATCCACGGAATTGAGAGAATCTCCTTTTAGTGATAAGATCATACAACCCAATGTCAAACAAGTCATCATACGTGAGGACTTCCCAATGAGTGGGAAATGTTAATTACAGGGAGTTGGAAATTTCACTCTCCCCATTCAAATCACTTCCCTCCGGTGTCCTGATGGTTCGATCCCTACCCATTGCATTTAATATATTAATTCAAGCTAAACAATGCATTAGGTCCTAAGTAACATCTATTAAACGATTTGCTGATGTTTTCAACGTATTTTATCCCTTATCATATTTTATACTACCGTACTGTATATTGAAAATAGTTAAACATGTTTTTACATAGCCGTAGAAACGCAAAGAGATAGTCGGCAAAGAGAGTCTCTCAATGTTACTTAGGACCCAATGCATTGTTTTGCTTGAATTGTTTATAGTACTAAAGTTTTTTTACCTTACCTTCACTTTTCCACCTACTTACCTGTTGTTTTTTTTTGTATCCAAAATACTATTCACTTCTAAAATACGCTTGCGACTTGCACCGCATGCTTAGCGGAGATCACCTGTTTCTCAAATCCCACTTTTCCAAAGCCGGTGCTAAGGCCTGAACTCGAAAAAAAAATGCACCAGACAAAAGTGTTTGCCAAAAATTTATTTTAAGTCGGATTTTCCTGAAACTTTCAGGGAATTAACTAATACATATTGATTATGTTTTGATCTAATTACTTTATTCAATGTCCTCTCCATCGTTGAAAGCCCGCACTTTTCCCTTAAGACCCCTCATTACATTTTGTGCACTGATGGAGCCGACCTATTTGGACACTTTCATCCGTTCTTTCTTCAACTCCAGCTTGTTCCTAAACACCTTGGACGATTTCAGAACTTTGGCCTTCATTATGGCTCAAACTCCTTCCATCGGACGAATCTCTGGTGAATTTGGGGGGTTGGCGGTTTTTGGTACAAAAACAAAGTTATTGTCTCTGTACCAATCCAACGTCGATCGCTCGTAATGGCATGATGCCAGGTCCGCCCAAAATAATGTCTCGCCTTCGTGGGACCGCAGGAAGGGCAACAGACGCTTCTGGATGCACTCGGTGCGGTAAATTTCGCTGTTGATGGTACTCGTTGTGATGCACGGGTTACTCAGTTTACCGCATTGGCGTATAGCCTGTCAGAGCAAGTATTTTTTGGCGAATTTGTACACTTTCTTCTTCCTTATGTCTTCCGGAACATCAAACCGTGGTTTGGCAACGTAGAACTCCAGCCCCTCAGCTTCCTTGCACGGGATTTAGCCGCCGTGTTTTGTTGATTACGCCGGTTCGGTGCTGTTGGGCATAACTGTGATTCTAAACTATGTACACTTAAAGCTAAGATTACTTAAACCACCCTAAAGCTATATTTATATACAATTCGATTTCAAAACACACATGTGGGTTCTTAACACCAGTAACAGAGATGAGAGAGAGCGAGCTTTAAATTTGTATACGATTGTCTGTACAATAGATTAGATTTTAATACGATTGTCTGGACAGTAGCTAAAAGGATCGCCCGAGCGATACAACGGGCAGTCGAAATAAATATCCCAACGTGAAACTACACACCGTTATTTGTCGTGCAGAAGAACCATTGCTCCTAATTCCGAATTCCAACTTGTCGGTCGTATGTAAGTTATAAAGTGCTTGTCCGCGACTTTGGTGATAAAGTGGGAAAGCAGAACATAAATTCGATCCGTATGTGCTAATCTTGCGCTCTAGTTAATGAGCGAAGATAGCAAGTTTTCACGCGAGTGTAGACCTTTTGGTAGCCGCTAGAACGGCGAAAAAAATTACCTTCGGTCCAGCAACTACAGCCAACTGGTTCGTACAGGTGCCTTGCGGACCTTGAATACACGAAGCCCAGCTCGTTTCATGGTTTGCAGAACGAACCAGGCGGAACATATTGCCTTAACAGCCACGTCGCGAATCACGAATCAACACCTTCCGGGCCTTCACAGGGTCAGCTGTCTTCGATTTTCTTCCACTTCCAGCCCTCCGCTCGGTCGTCTGGGACTGCTGAAACGATTTTACCACCCGAGACACAGTTGTATGGGTGGTTCCCAGTTGTCTTCCGATCCATCTCATGGTCGCAGTCGGATTTTCCATGACGGCGCGCAAAATTCTCCGGCGATTTTCTTTTTGTTTCGATGACATCTTAATAACCTCTGAACCGATTGATTTGCTAAATTTTGCACATGTAAACAATTCACTCAAAACTTATAACACCCAGATTTTCATCAATTTTTACCCACGGCCTTACCTCTTAACTTATTTCGTTTAGGTTACATGATCAATCAATTTCACAAACATTAAGTTTTAAACTATATGTTCAAGCTCTAATGAACGGATGCAGTGTCAAACGATTATTTAGAATGTTTTTATTGTTTCAGCCGACGTTCGGATCTAACAGCAGCTATGAGTATCCATGGAATTGATTCATGCTTATGTTTATACACTGATTTTCAGAAGCATCTTAAACAATAACAAAATACCGGGAAGATAGGAGAATAGATCATCTGCTTTAAATTATAAATTTCAGATTCACACTAACCCAATCAACGTAAAGATGATGAGAATGTTATATGTTATATGTTATTTTATTTATTTATTGTTCTACTTTAAATAATTACAATATTGCTATACAACATTTGCTAAATAACATGTGATTAGACTTGGAAACGGACTGGGTTGGGAGGGAGTCTAAGAGGAAATAAACAGTATCATTTCCTTTATACTACCGATTCTATTGTGATGCTATGGATTCTATTTCAACAGTTTCAGTGAGAGTAACGCGCCCTTCTTGATGAAGTATACTGTGGAAAGCTTAATAAGTATTGCGAATTGGGTTATTCGATTCATTGGATCATTTCGTTGGAAGGAGGTTCTTATGTTCCAAAGGTTTTCCCGTAAGTGTATGCTTACGGGTTCACCCCGTCTGTCCCGAACCCTGCTTGAATATAGGAGCATCTCGATCGAATCAGTGTCAGATCGGTGGAGCTAACTGCTAAAGATCCAGTAGTTAGACATATTGGGTGCGTAATGCACAGTAGCCCCCTTCCTGAAGTAATACGGAAAGGTGGTTCTATGGAGGGCCGGGACTCGAAGCACGGATGGGGTTTAAGTCGGTCGAGCAGTTGGTACCTTCATCCCCACACCCTCAGTTCTTTAAGAGTCTGATAGTAGATTTTACATCCCGTCTCAACTCTCTCATCGAGACATCGGAACACAACTCGGAATCGTGCATTCAACGGTGAATCGTGTGATTAAGTTACTACGAAACTCTGAGCATCGAATGGAAAGAGAAATTCACTCATAATGGATATTCTATTAGTGATCGGGAACACACGCGTGTCGTGAAAGTGTTTAAGCGGAATTCCAATGCTTCGGTCAGGGATGTGGCCAAACAATTGAGTCTGTCCAAGTCTTTTGTCTAGGCAGCCAAGGATCGGGAGGAACTGCATTCGTACAAAGTGCGGAAGGCTCCAAATTGTGACGAACGACAAAATACGGTGGGGAAGTCACGGGCTCGTAAACTGTACACCCAGATCCTGAGGAAGCATCATCGTCTCATCATGGGTGGTGAGAATTACGTCAAGTCAGACTACCTCTATCTCAAGGAGTGTCTACGGAAGCGTTTGCTTCCGCTGTTGAAGTAATACGAGGGCCCTACGATCTTCTGGCTGGATCTAGATTCCTGGAGTGGTATGAAGTCGACGGGGTCACTTTCGTACTCAAGAACATGAGCCTCCCCAACGCATCGGAACTAACGCCCATCGAAAAATACTGCGCTATAACAAAGCAGGCACTATGGAAGCATCCCAAAGAGGTCAAATCTGAGGAAGGCGTGAAGAAAACGTGGGTTTCCGTACAGAAGAACCTGCAGCCAGATGTTGTACACAACCTAATGAGTGGAGTTCAATACGGTGATGGTATTGAAGTTTTTTTTTTTTTTTAATAATCATTTATTTGTCCAGGCTCAATCGAATTAACTTTACAGAGCCAAATTTTCATATTTTTATACATCATTTATCTTAAAACTAAAGTTAGGAGGATAGAGCCGATTACTCGCGGCCGTCTCGAGGTTAATAGGAATTACAAATTACGGATGGGAAAGAGGGTGGGAATTTAAAGTATGGTTTACATAACACATTAAATTTAAATTCTAAATTATCTCAACACTTAAAACTATACAATTTATGGTTTTCTTTTGACTTGAACATTTCTTGAAAAAGAAAAAAAAACACACACACATACACATATAAAAAAAAACTTATACTAAACATACAGGTTACACTAACTACAATCTAATGCTAATGTTAGTCAAAAACACATAAATGAGTTTCATGTACTCCAAATCATGTACAGCCAAAATATCTCGAATTGGCACATTGGGTTGTCTACCTCGAGCCCGAAGGGAATCATAAAGCTCAGATCTGACTCCAGAATGTTCAGCACAAGACCAAATAACGTGATCTGCGTCCTGATAGAAAGGTATTGAAGTTGAAAATAAATGTGCCAAAAGATTACTAATGGATTGAATTTCATTGTCTGAAAGTTTGAAAAGGATCGGTCGACAAGGTTACCGTGTACGCACCATACTTTGCGCGGTTCCTAATGCGCAATTTTACTTGTATATTTGGTCGTATCTCGAGTTTAACGAGTTTTTTGAAATATGTTTGTTTAATTCATTTCCCTAGGTAATGTGAGGCATTGTTTGCAGTAGTAATTTTTTTCAAATTAAGATGGCATATATCCGAAAATGATTGAGTGCGCAAAGTTAGGAACCGCGCAAAGTATGGTGACTCCACGGTATTTTCTACAGCGTTTATTCTGGTAATGCAATTTGATGCGGGACACCCTTTACTTAGAAGTGTTGATATATACTGGTGGTCAAGTCACAATACCCATAATCTCAACGTTCAAGGTTCAAATCCAGGTTGCAGGTGGACAAAAACTTGACTTGAAGACGATAGAACGAGCAGTACGAGTCGCGTTCACTAAGCATCGCATGCATCATGCAACGGCGGATGTAGGGTAGGACGGGGCAAGATCGCCACCCGGGGCAAGATGAGCACCCTCCTTATTTACAAAAAATATAGCAGTTTCACAGAAAATCAATATGTATACCTATAACTTATAATATAAGGATGTAACGCTTCAAAAATTATATGAAAATATTCTTCAAGTATTCTTCAAGATATTAATGAAAATGTGTCCACTGAAAAACGTACAACCTTTGTTATAAGAATTCGGTATGACAAAATAAGCATTCTAGCATTACACTCGACATTTTTTTAATATTTTGACTTACCGGCATGTTCGGCCACGAGTACTAAACGTGTTTCTTATTGTTAGATACCAATTTTACTATTGTACAAGTCACAGATGATTAAGAAAAAAAAACTTCCATCGGGGTGGAATGAGCACCATTTTACGGGGCAAGATCGCCACACCACAAAACTGCTTCCTAACCTCTAAAACAGCTGTCAAAGTGTTTTTATCCAAATCAAAACAGTTCGACTCCACGATGGTGCGGAATTACAAACGTGTTTCTGGTAGAAAAAAATGGACCAGAGGAAATCTAAATGCTGCAATTGCAGCAGTCACCTCGGAAGGCATTTCCGTGAAGAGAGCTGCATCCGATCACGGCATTCCCCGCCAAACATTAACTCGGCATCTTAAAAAAGGTGAGGAAGTCAACCAGATGGGTCGGTTCTGCACTGTTTTTACAGAACATCAGGAGAATGAACTAGTGCAGCATGTACTGAATCTCGAAAAATCACTTTACGGCCTAACGACCAATGACATTCGCCAGCTGGCCTTTGAACTTGCGGAAAAAAACCAAATTCCTCATCCGTTCAACAAATTTAAAGGACTTGCGGGACAAGATTGGCTGGCTGGATTCCGAAAGCGGCACCCTGAGCTTACTCTGCGAACTCCGGAAGCTACATCAGTAGCAAGAGCTCAAGGGTTCAACAAAGTGGCCGTTGAGCGATTTTATTTGATGCTAGAGGAAACCATCACGACAGGAAAATTCACACCTTGCCGGATCTATAATGTGGACGAAACGTCGATTCTTACGGTAAGATTTTTGTTTTATTTCTTTTCAAAATATGATTCTAAATCTATCTTCTACTGTCACGGCATTACAGGTTCAAACGAAACGAAGTAAAATTTTGGCACTTCGTGGTAAACGGCAAATTGGATGCATTACGTCGGCAGAGAGGGGCGTTTTATCTACAGCTGCTATTTGTGTATCTGCAACGGGTCATTACGTGCCACCCATGCTTATCTTCCCAAGAGTAAGGATGACGGAACAGCTTAAAGTTGGTGCTCCTTCGGAATCCATATTTAGCTGCAATCAAAGCGGTTGGATGACGGGTAAAGATTTTTGTAAATGGTTCGACCATTTCGTCCAACATACCAGACCAACACCGGAAAACCCGGTACTGCTACTACTGGATGGTCACAGCTCCCACACAAAAAATCTAGCCTTTGTAGAAAAGGCTAGAGCGACCAACGTTACGGTTATATCGTTTCCGCCACACTGCACTCACAAAATGCAGCCTCTCGATGTTAGCTACATGGCATCACTCAAAATGCATTTCTCACAAGCTGTGGAGTTGTTTTTAAAAGCCAATCCTGGAAAAGTCGTGACGGTAAACGAGATAAGCTCGCTCTTCGGAAAAGCGTTCCTGGCATCCGCGACCCCTTCCACCGCTATTAATGGTTTTAGGAAAACAGGCATAGTACCTTTCAACAAATTTATCTTTGGAGAAGAAGATTTTGCTGCATCCAATGTGTCGGATGTTCCCCAAATTATGGATGACGAGCCTCCCTTCCACGGATTTGATGACTGTGGAGAAAAACCAATGTCATTCAACACCTTGATTGATCTCACAAGCCTTGGCCAGACTTTGTGCTCGGGGCCGATCACAAATCAGGAACAGCACATTTCTTCCGGAACAACTTCACAACTGATCCAGAACCATATGCAGGAAGCCGATCAAGCGTTTGTGACTTCGCTATCAGAGTTGAAGCCGCTTCCGAAGATGGCGTCCAGGAATAAATCTCGTTCCAGAAGGAAGGAAAAAGCAGCTGTTATCACTTCTAGCCCCCATCAAAACATGCTGAAAACATCTATGGCCATGAAAGATATCAACGAGATTCAAAAACAGAAACGAAAATCATCAAAGGCTGCATCCGGGAAATTGAATAATAAAAAAAAACTGAACCCACTGGTTGAAGATTCGCTATGCCACAAATGTGGATCCAACTTCGGACACTCCATCGAAGGGGAAAATTGGAGTAAATGTATAGAGTGTAATACATGGTTCCATCTCTGCGAGGGTGCCAATTGTCACTTCTGTTAATCTGTAAGAGGGATTTGTTTGAAATAAACGAACCTACTTTTGGATTTGTATGTTATATTTTACTGGATTTCATTCTTATTTCTAATGCCTGACATTATCTATAGTAAATAGTACCAGGTTCTCACTAAAATCTTGAATATAATGTTTAAAACGCACTTTTTTACATGAGTGCCCATTTTGCCCCGTAGGGGTGCTCATCTTGCCCCGAGGTATCTGAGAACAGCAGAAAAAAGTTGTTTTTTATTTTATGTATTTTGAATGCATTTTTAGGTATAATGAGTTGTATCAATGCTTAAGCGCTAGAACAGACACCATAGAACTTGGGTATACGACAGACCAATGAAAAAAATATAATTAACCCATGTAAAAAGCATGTCAAGCTTAGGGTGGCGATCTTGCCCCGTCCTACCCTACTTCGTTCAAAGCCAACCCCATCACGAAGTGTACCGAGCTGTTTGTGAAGCAGACCATGCGTTCTGTTTGTATCCATGCGTAGCAGCAGGATACATGTACCTGCCAGACCCGGTTCTGGAAAATAGTTGCGTAAAGCTGTACAGGGATCGCGAAATCCTAACGGATGTCATCATCTGTGCCAATCGCCCTGACTTTGTGATCTACGATAAAGGGAAGAAGAGTGTAACTCTGGTCGATGTCGCTGTACCGCTGGATCACTACGTCCATTCAACGTTCTCTACCAAGATTACGAAATACCATGATTTGGCGGAGTCGTTGAGGCAGATGCGGCATTTCGAGGAATTCCGTATAGTCCTGAATCACCATAACTAATCCAACCGAAGCAAGCAAATTAGGATGTAAGTTTACAAAACTGACGAATGTATCCACCGAGCCTAACCCCCTTTGGCCCTGAGACGCCCGCGGGTAGGTGAAAGTTTCCAGCTACATACTGAGAAGTGAAATAAGATCGAATAATAATAATTATAATCAAAAGGCAAATGAAATTCATACTGATTTCTTGTGGCAAATAATGAAAATGCAATCCTATGAATATCGAAAGTTTATTTCGCTAAGTATATGCATTCGAGACAAAGCGGAAAAAAGCATCTCTCTCTCTCTCTCTGATTTTCATGAGACCTACTGACGTTTCTCCGAAAATCGACGGGGACGGGAGTGTTTTCCAAACCAACCCAAACCCCATCCAGAAGCACTTTGGTACTGTGGAGATTGGCACACCCCTTGTGGCCACTCACACCTAGAGACCCAAAATCGCCCATTACTAGCTACTCATCGAACTCAGAGAAAAATGAATTACGAACGTACAACTACGCGCTAGAATTGAAGCGGAAATAAACACGATTAAATAATTGATTTTGCGTTTATTAATTCGGTTTTCCACGTCCGTCCGTATTCGACCACCACAGTACACTTTCAATATAAATTTCGGTCGAAAACACGATATTTTCGCAATTTTCCAAAGTGTTTAGCTATGACGGAGTCAAAAAGCAACTTCGCTTAAAAGCAAAGCCCAATTGTTTCAAACAATTCCACTACTGCCTATTTGATTTTGATTTATCCATGAAGCAGGAGCTCCGTGGAATCCCAGAGCATCATCGTCCTATGATTGCTCCGGTATTTGCTGCAAAGTTTGGCCAAGTTGATCCCACAGCAGGCTTTGGTATATTCAATGAAATTTAAAGCGCCAATCGTGAACTTCAAGCTCCTTGTTCCGTATATGTCGCTGAATTAGTGGCAATACATTTTACGCTAGAAATTGTTGCCTCATTAACACCGGATCAGTACTTCATTTTCACGGATAATCTCAGTTCTGTAGAGGCTTTTCGCTCATTGAGGCCGGTAAAGCACTCCTCGTATTTTCTCCTGAAAATACAGGAGATTCTAAGTGCTTTATCTTCGCGTTATTTTATCATCACCTTTGTATGGGCCCCATCTCATTCTTCAATTCCGGGCAATGAGAAAGCGGACTCGCTTGCAAGGGTGGGCGCTATGGAAGGCGATATTTGTGATCGACAAATCGCCTTCATCGATTTTTTTCCTATTTTTCGTCAACAGTCACTCGTCAACTGGCAGTATAAATGGAGTAAAGGAGATTTGGGGCGATGGCAACATTCTATCATCCCAAAGGTGTCGAAGAAATCTTGGTTCAGGGGGATGGATGTGAGTCGAGACTTCATTCGTGTCATGTCTTGCCTCATGTCCAATCATTATTCTTTGAACGCTCATTTATACCGGGTTGGGCTGAGCGACAGCAATCTCTGTGAATGTGGACAAGACTATCAGGAAGCAGATCACGTTATTTGGTCTTGTGCTGAACATCGTGGAGTCAGATCTGAGCTTTATGATTCCCTTCGGGCTCGCGGTAAACAACCCAATGTGCCAATTCGAGATATTTTGGCTGTACGTGATTTGGAGTACATGAAACTCATTTATGTGTTTTTGACTAACATTAGCATTAGATTGTAGTTAGTTTAACCTGTATGTTTAGTATAAGTTTTTTTTATATGTGTATGTGTGTGTGTGTTTTTTTTTTCTTTTTCAAGAAATGTTCAAGTCAAAAGAAAACCATAAATTGTATAGTTATAAGTGTTGAGATAATTTAGAATTTAAATTTAATGTGTTATGTAAACCAAACTTTAAATTCCCACCCTCTTTCCCATCCGTAATTTGTAATTCCTATTAACCTCGAGACGGCCGCGAGTAATCGGCTCTATCCTCCTAACTTTAGTTTTAAGATAAATGATGTATAAAAATATGAAAATTTGGCTCTGTAAAGTTAATTCGATTGAGCCTGTACTAATAAATGTTTATTTAAAAAAAACTACTGCCTATGCTTATTACTAACATGATGCAACATTTTATGGAAATTGGTTCTGACCTCTCTCTTAATGCAAGATTAATTTTTTTTACATTTTTAACAGCGTTCAATATGATGCCGTCACGGTATATTGAAACACTATTGTTGTTCCTTTGATCTACCCTTTTCATATCTGTTCATGTTTCAAGGAGTCCATAATACCTTCATGGCTTACACAAAGCATCTCTGCTTTTCAATCAGGCAATAGGAATTTTGGTGCTTTTCGGAAACAGTTCAGATCAGTTACGGAGAGGATATTTTTCAATACGAATATATATATATATATTTGTCATTTGTCAAAGATGTAAATGTTGTACGCATAAAATTTGTAAAATGCAACGTAATGCTTAGCTTGTTCTATCGCTATTATTGTCAATGTTATACTTATGTTAAAAGCTAAAATATCCTTTAGCACCTAGATAAGGCTGTCTATGGTCTATCCATAATTTGTATCTGTTTTATTCATTTGTAATGTGTCATTAATGGTTATTCATGTTTCATGTGTCATTAATGGTTATTCATGTTCAATCAGTAAAAACGGTAATAAAAAAATATTAGAAATAGATAAACTTTAGATGAGCAATAAAATAGCAATACTTCTTTTAAGATTCGGAATAGTTCAACTGAAACTACTAGTTAAAATAAGAGTACAAACATTACAATAGTAGATCCATTCATAACAGCTTTAAGGATTAATACTCACTCACATATTGCTTGCGTATGTTTTTTGGTTAATTGTTGCATATCAGTATCTAGTTATGTAGTACGTCTCGTGAAGATTTTTCTGATAACAGAATCACTAATGTGGAGTACCTCCAGCAGACGAAGACTCATCGCTGTTAACATTGCTATCATCATAATCTCCATTCAAGGACAGGCCAACTTTGTCCATCAGTTCCGACAGTCGCTTTGCCTTGCGTTCTTCATTGTGCGAGATGATGGTACACAGGTGTTCCGTCAACAGCTCTTTCCGTTCGAGAGCCTGGTGAAGTTCAACCTTTGCTTTGAGGAATAGATTTTCTATGTTAAGGTAGTTCTTTCTGCAAACAAAGTACAAATTGAAATCGTGAATGAAACCTAACTGATCAACATTGGCCTTACTCGACGTTGGAGAAATGCAAGCTGGCAGCGTCGATTTGCTTTCTGAGGATAGCGACGTCAGTGGCCAGCTCCGTGTCCAGTTTGCCGAGTTCAGATTTAATTTCTTGTAATTTGTTCGCTTCTGCCGCCGTCTTCTGTGTACTGTAGATGAAGATTTCTTTGAGTATTTGATAGCTCATATTTCTATTTGACGGGATAAGAAGTCAAGGGGTGCAAGTGACAAAATCAAAACAATGAATTGTTTCCAAAAATCTTAGTACTAGTTTTTTTTTTATCGCAGATGGTAATCCCCTACCCAGTATGAGGAACATCATTATTTTATCAAATGCTTAAAAATATAAACTCATTCGAGGAACGGGTTGGACCAGCAAGTGCCAAAAATCATCAAGTTTCCCCGGTGTAAAATTTATAGTGATCAAAGGCTTCGTTTTTAAACAATCGAGTGAAACCCCAAAATCTTCAAGTAGGAGGGAAAATTTAACAAAATCTGAACTTTTTCCCGGATTTTACAATTTCTTGGCCATCCTTTGAAATGCATAGTAAAAATATTATCTTCGATTCTCGTGAATACACCAACAAAATCTCCATCGAGAAACTAGGAAATGCAAAGTTGACATGTTTGTATGGCGAAGATTTGGCCAGAGAAAAACGAATCGTGCAATTTTTATAGAACCAACAAATACACACATACTTTGAAACTTCCCCTCTCTGGGGAAGATTTTGGTCCCTTGCACCCTTCATTCGCATTAACATCCAATCAACGGAATATACTCACTGTTGTTCTATCACTTTCTGTAGCATATCACGTTTCTGCCGATTTTGCTCCTGCATAAGCTTTCGCTGCTGTTCGAAGTCTTTTAGTGACATTCCTTTGAAGGGAGTGTTGGAGTCCGCGGCTATTTTCGCCATCGGAGTGGAAGCAGACATTCCATCCAGGACGGAGTTGGCGCCTCCAGGTGAATTGGTTGGTGGTTTCTTCGGGAGTATCAAAATAGATTCATCCTCCGGAGCGTTCATCATGGTGGGAAGAGGTTTGAATGCAACAGCCTGTTGAATTGGGTGGTTCGGGTAGATGCTGGAATCCACGCAACTGGTGGCTGTGCTACTATCGACGGCATTTGTTTGCACATGCTCCTTAGCGGGAACGGACTTCACGGTCGGTTTTTTCTCCCCAAGCCGCACTGGCTTCTGGTGAGGACGCAGAAGGTTCTTGTCTGTAAGCAAAACGATCAGTAGTAACGTAATACTTACAGTTGAAAATGATTCTTTTTTACCGATATCCTTGCCATTAGTTTGACGAGTAATTTTGTAGATGTCGTCGTCAGAAAAACCAACAAATTGTTTCGACATAGTTATAATAAAAATAAAATATCACAAGTTGTACAAGTGGCAGAGTGGTTGTTTGTGGTCGTCTTAGTTTCTGTTGTTTACGCAAGCTTACGTTGACAGAATGCGAAATGTTTCGCCAATGAAATATTTCAACGAAATACTTCGCGTGTGTCGTGTACACGGCTAGCGCTAACCAGCCGATTTGGATTTAAAATTATTGACAAATAAATTGCTGATCATCAAAATTATGCAATATGTTCTTTGCCCCTTGAAATTAGTATGAATTGACATAAAGTCAGCGAGCACCATAGCCACAAAGGTAACGAGAAACTTCTATTTATATGGGCTAAAAGAAAATGATTTGACGAATTTTTGGGGTCAGACTTGCCAAACTCAAATTATCGAACGACCAGCGCAACAACAGTAATGCCATATCATATTTTTTCAACAACTTTCCAGAACGTTTAAATTGACAACGTGATGATGCATTACCACCGACAAACCGACATGAATGACAATATATTGGACAATATGATTTGAACAGAAATATCAAGACATTTTCTATAGAAAATGTCTTGATATTTCTGTTCAAATCATATTACTGACAACTATCTTCGTGTTCGATGAGAACGTTTATTGAAGCCACGAACACGCTTCACGCTAAGCTCAGTTTATCCATAATCGCAAAAAAGTTCACATACTAATTTATGGGTAAGTTGACTTTACCCATGTTTGAGTAAATTTGTATGGGAAAAAATACTCAAATATGGGTAAGTAGTAACGTACCTATGAATGGGTATGTGCACTTTTCGCGATTATGGGTATTCTTCACCCAAATTTGAGTAAACTGATCCTAGCGTGTTGGGAACTTGATAATGCCTGGGACAGACATTCAATGGAAATGTATAAATTGATAAATTTCGACTGTAAGTTCTCCAAATGGCTCATCTAAACACAAGCCAAAAGAACAAAACCTGTGCAGAGTGAATTATTATGGTTCCACTATCAAAGGGCCAATAAATATATGTGAAAATCTCTTAATTATTTTAAAGCAGTTTTAGCTAAGTTTTCATTGGTGAAAATTTATGTTGGGTAAAGTGAATAAACCTGGCAAATGCCTTAAATCATAAAATCAGGAAGGAAACCGTACGAAGACAATCGAAAAAATCGATTGAATATGATGAATTTGCATCCATGAATTGACCCAAATTGATGCTTATAGACCGACATTACAACCATGTCCTTCGAAAGTTTCTGACTTTATAAAATCAGTTGTGCAGGTTTTCATGATAAAAGCTACCAAGTGTGTTATTAAATGTGTCTAAGCAAGTGTATACACACTTAGAAAATTTTACAGTATGGGAAGGTCCATTAATTTAACACGCAGTACGGGGGGAGGGGGGTTTGGGAAAACGTGACGATCCATACAAAAAATTTTAAGGTCCATACAAAAAACGACAAGGGGGGAGGGGGGGTTATAAAAAGTCATTTTTTGCGTGACGTAATTAATGGACTATTCGCCCGCATATAGAAAAACAATTTGCTGGCTTGCAAACACATCGATCTTCGGTATTTTGCATAAATAGGTCTTCAGAGAACATTCTGAGGATTTCTGGCCATACTGATCACTAAAAGAGGCCCTGTGGGATCCTAGTTCCTCCGGAAAAGTGGCCAGAATCGTTATCAAAACCTGCACAAATATGTTTCTCTGGCAGCAAATTGTACAAAAAATTATTCATTAATGGTGAAAAGCCACAAGCGTGGAGTTTATCAAAAAGCACTTCAACAGACTGAATCAAAAGCCCCCATTATATCCAAGAATACAGAAACCATTTGCTCTTTTTAAGCAAAAGCTAACTAAATATCTGTGGAAAGTAACGCGAGATAGTCGTTCGGAAACCATATTGAGTATCTGAAAGCAGGTTGTTCGTCTCAACCCATTTTTCCAGATGGAAGAGGATCATTTTCTCCAACAACTTTCGAATACAAGATAACATCGCGATGGGTCGATAGGAGTTGTGGTCGGACGCGGGCTTACCAGGTTCTTTAATTGCAATAACCCTCACTCGTCTCCAATCATCCGGTAGAATGTTTAGTTCCAGGAACTGATTAAACAAATTCAACATGCGCCTCTTAACGACGTCTGGAAGGTTCTTAAGCAAGCTGAACTTGATCCTATCAGCTCCTGGAGCCGTATTGCCACACTAAAGGAGTGCGAGAGAGAGCTCTACCATTGAAAAAGGTTGGCTGTTCTCATCTATCGAATTCTCGGTGTCACGAGGCACTGCCGGCTCTGAATCTGGACAAACTTTTCGCGCGAACTTGAGGATCCATTGGTCCGAGTACTCTTCGCTCTCGTTGTTCGTAGTTCGGTTACGCAATCTTCGCGCCGTGTTTCAAAGAGTACTCATCGACGTCTCGCGCGATAGCCCGTCCACGAATCTTCGCCAGTATCCGCGTTTCTTGGCCTTGATGAGGCTCTTAAGTTCGCGTTCAAGAGCCGCGTATACTTCGAAGTGCTCAGGTGTTCCACGTCTACGGAAAACTTTAAACGCGTCGGACTTTTTACGGTAAACCTCGGTGCATTGCTGATCCCACCATGGAGAAGGAGGTTTCCTGTGCGATGACGTTCCTGGAACAGGTCGAATTTGAGCATGAAGCGCGCTGTCTAAGATCAGGTTGGAAGCTGTATTCCTCCAGCGGTGGAAGCTCTTCTACCGTCGTTACGGCTTCATCTATTGCTGTCCTGAACTTTGTCCAATCGATGTAACGGGTTAGATCAAATTTTATTGGTTTGATTCGAATGAAATTTTGAATTGATTTGGAACTTTTTTAAGAATTATAATTATTGTTGTTGTTGCGAGAATGTGCAACCGACTTACTAGGGCTACGAGTAAGTATTTGACTGGCGGTGCAAGTCGAATTTATCGCATCCGAACACGTCCATCATAGTATCTTGCACGGTTCTCAGACATTCGGCGAACGGATCCAGTGCCCCACCGATTGACTAAGAAAACGGATCACTTGGTTTGTTTTCAAATGCACTGACAAATTCGTCGAATCCGACGCCGGAATCCACTGCTTGTGTCGAACTGCGTTTCGGAACAATGTTTTTAAATAATCGCCTAATCCTGTTTCCTAGTAGAGACAGCCACGAAACCGTTGACCTTCACGTTTGCTCGCATTTCGGCTTCTTTTTCCTAAAGGCCAGATTAGCCTCCCTAAATTCAGGTTCAATTTCTTATGAATATTCGGGCACCAAGATTGAATTATTGATTTTGATGACAATGTCCAATGCATCGGTCGTTTGTCGTTGATACTCTCGAATTTAATTAACCATCGCTGTGACCTGGCTTATTTCGAGCTGCGTGTCCTGTAGTCGGGTTACAAGCCGGTCGACGTCTTTGGAACTGGAGTAGTATTTTCCTTTTTCATGCGCAAGCTTTTCCTGTAAATTGTTTAAAAAAATCGTGCCGCAAGACAACAGAGTCTTAGAATGGGATTAACTAATTTGCTTACCATTATCGATTATTCGATTATTCTCATCCAAAAAATTGTTGTTTGGAAACAATCTGAAAAAAAAACTGTCTTATTTTCACTGACAGGGGGCAACGTTGCCAGAAAAAGTTTTGAATTTAGTGATTTCGCTACTTTACAAAGTTGCCAAAACGCCTCATATTTGTTCCACATGGTTATATTCACCAAATTCACCAAATGGAACAAATTGGAGCTTTCAAAAACTTGTAACATAATGAATAGTGCATAGAAAAAAAAAGTTAATAACGCTAACGTTATAAGAAGTTCACTATCTTTAAAGGAAAAATAAAAAAATAGGTCTGACGAGAAAGGTCTATTGAGTTGGAAGTTTTTTTTAAGAATTGAAACAAATAGAAACCTTGTATTGACTACCAACAAAATATTTTGTTGATTCAAAGCAAAGTGATTTCTTTGCGTGAACGAAAAGTAAAAATGATTTGGTCAAACAAATGGCAAAAATATTGTGAAAAATCTCCAACCTCTGAAAAAAAAACTTCTGATCTCTGATGTTAAATGACTAACAGGATGGCAGGTGTTGGCGGGTTTAACAAAAAGAAGCACAACACCTTTGCGGGGAACGCGAAGTTGATTTATTTAAGCTGGTTCTATTCATGTTTTGCTGATGCAAATCATGTAAAAAGTTGTTCCTAATATAAACCACCGCTGAAGATGCCCTTACGATCTTAATTTTTTTTTTTAATAATAATCGTTAAATCAGAAACTGGCTAGATTAAACTCGTCGAATGGAAACCTACTCATTTTTTACACTTCCGTGCTGATTGCAAAAATGAGAGCAGTCTACTCAGTCACTGAGTAGACTCAAAATAGCGTCTGTTGAATGGAAAAGATTTTCGTGACTATTATTCGATAAAGTTATAATAATAAACATCATTACCATTATGAATGAAAATCTAGTGACAATAAAATCTAAATCCAGCCGCAATTTCCGCATGTTGAAAATCTAATAAAAGCATGCCTTAACCGGTCTCGTACAAAGGTGAAAATTGAAGCTCAAAGCCACAAAAAAAAGCATCAACAATGTAGTATAGCAAACCCAGTACAAAATATAGTCAGAGCAGATCAACTCATAAACGTTTAATTCTACATTGTGTAATTGTTCCAATAGCAAGGCATGTTCCTATAAGTGAGCATTTAGACCTCGATTATACCATTTCCTAACCAGCTTATGATCATTTAACACCTTATAATGACCAAGCGGGATTCTGCGCCAATTTCACCCCACACTTGCCAGTCACAACAAACGGGGTGCGATTAAACAATTATGCAAACGATTTAATATCAATTCACACGTAGCGTTAAGACAGATGAGAAAAAAAAAGTATATGTACTATGCTTACACAGTAAGTTTATTGATTACCTGGCCGACGGGTCGGCAGCCGGGAATTAAGCGCAAATAATGAGATGTCTTACCTACACGCCATCGACTTATAATCCCTGACATAGCTTAAGCTCGACACGCACTCGCCGCACTTTCAAAGCCCCCCCAATCGAAGTCACGTGGATGTTTTCGCCTCACTAATTGTGTTATTAGTTCAGGAAGTTTGGCGTTGTTCGTTCTCCCGGCTGCCCGTTCGAGAATCGGCGCTGGAAAGCTAGACAAGGGAAATTTCTTCGACGATGATGCAGCCGTGACGGAGTTTGATACAATTGTATTCTAATCGACCGTTCTCAGCTTCCAGCGTACAAATTTCTCTTAATTGTTCTGAGGAGGGTGAGCAACTGTTTTTTTTGCTGCTCCTATAAAAAGGTGAATCTTTATTCGAATAAGCATCAGTACCTCTTGGTAGTTAATTCAAACGGTTGAAAGCAAGTGAAACGAAGCGCAATCAATCATCATGAAACTGACTTTGGTTTTCCTGCTGCTGGGGCTTGTGTGTGCCGTTTACGCTCAGGATGCTGCCAAGGACGTGAAGGGTGCTGCTGATAAGGCCAAGGCTGACCTACCCGACGCCTCCAAGGTTGGCAAGGATGCCGTCACCACACCGGATCCGAAGGATGCCCAGAAGAAGGTCGATGATGCCACCGGAAAAGCGAAGGATACTGCAGCCAAGGCCAAGGATGACATCTCCGGGCTCGGCAAAAAGCTCCAGGACGGTTTCAAACTTTAAGTGTAATTAACATTTTCAACTAGACGATTGAAGATCAGTAGAGTTAATTTATTGTGATCAGCATTAAAATAAAAAAAACGTCTTCATAAAATTTCACCCAATCAAGTGTGTTAAGAGTTTTTGGAAACCGCAATCCGAAATCATCCCTAGAAATTGTGCGTTTGTGGTTTGCGATATGATTGCGGTTGGGATCGTATATGCTATAAAAGCCAAGCTGTTGCTCACCATCAGTATGTCACAAACGTTTAGTCGATAAAGTGTGTGCAAGTGTTTCAGTGCTAGAATCATGACGGACGCAAACAACTTACTCGCTCTTCTCCAACGTCCTCTGGAACCAACGTTCCTTCCGAAGGACGACGGTAAGACGGTTATCGATGTCCCGGATGACTTCCTGACCGATCGTTACCGACCGATTGGAGCTGAGCTTCAATCGCGCTTTTCGGGAGATGCCGAGCAACGGATACCTGTACGGAGCTCAGCCCCACCGGATCTTTCCTTTGCCGCTAGCATTGATCGCCGTGGAGGGTTTTCTCTGTTTGTTGAAAAACATCGGGAGGCAGCTGCGACATTGATCACTCTGTTCATCGAGCAGCCTGATGTTTCTTCACTGATGAGTGTGGCAACTTTCGCCCGAGATCGGCTGAATCCGGTATTGTTCCAGTATGCCCTAGCTGTTGCCATTCAGCACCGCCCGGATACAAAGAATGTCAATATTCCCTCGATTGTTTCGCTGTTTCCGGATCAATTTGTAGATCCAGCTGTGTTTCCAAAGCTGCGTGAGGAAGGCTCCGTTGTTCAACAAGCCAATCGAGTACGGTTTTGTTTTGTAAATATGATTTTATAGAAATCTATCACGGTTCGTTTTCTTATTCCACAGATGGTGATTGAAATCCCTCCTAATTACACTGCTTCGGACCGCGAGGAGGAACAACGTCTTGCCTATTTCCGCGAGGATATCGGCGTCAACATGCATCATTGGCATTGGCATTTGGTGTACCCTGGATCTGGTCCGGATGCGGTTGTTCGCAAAGATCGTCGAGGTGAACTGTTCTACTATATGCACAGTCAGTTGATTGCCCGTTTTAACATTGAACGGTTCTGCAATCGGTTGGCAAAAGTTAAAGCATTGACCAACTTCCGTGAACCGATTCCGGAGGCATACTTCCCCAAGATGATCCGTAGTTCGAATGCACGTTCTTATCCGGGTAGACACGCCAACATTAGCCTACAAGACGTTAATCGTATAGATAATGACACTATCGTTCAAGTTAATGATCTTGAACGTTGGCGTGATCGCATTTTGGAAGCTATCGATCAAGGATTTGTCCTGGACAACAGTGGAAATCGCATTCCGCTTGATGAGACTCGTGGCATTGATATCTTAGGAGACATTCTTGAATCATCGAGCTTGACACCAAATCGACGTCTTTACGGAAGTCTTCATAACATGGGTCACAACGTTATTGCTTACATTCATGACCCGGACTACCGCTATCTGGAAGATTACGGTGTCATGGGTGACGTCACAACGGCTATGCGTGATCCAATTTTCTACCGTTGGCACGGAATGATCGATGAGGTCTTCCGTCGTTTCAAAGATCAACTTACTCCGTACTCCTCTTCGCAGTTGTCGTTCCCGGGCGTTACTGTCAGCTCGGTGGGAGTTCAGCTGAATCGTGCAAACACTCCGCCGAACGTGCTTTTGAGCTACTGGCAACGGTCTCAGGTCGATCTGGCATCCGGCCTGGACTTCGGACCGCAGGGTAATGTATTTGCCTCGTTCACCCATCTGCAACATGCGCCATTTATGTTCCGCGTCGAAGTGAACAACGATACCGGAGCCGTTCGTAAGGGAACCCTGCGTATTTGGTTGGCACCGAAGGTCGACGAGCGTGGAACGCCACTGTCGTTCAGGGAGCAACGATTGTACTTCATCGAAATGGACACCATGACTGTGACATGTGAGTATTTGTGCTTTGTACAAAATAGACTGCCTTACACGGCGGCAGATTGAACGCAATGTGAGAAGGCACGTTACTTAGTGGGTTGGGAATTACGACTCAGTTTCGTTAAAAGTGTAGTCTCTCATAGACTGAGTAACTCAACTTTTTACGAAACTGAGTCGTAGTTCCCATATTGCGCCCATTTTGCGGCCGTATAGTTTCTTACTCCGCTTAGCCGGAGTCTCCACCTGCATTTCCTGTCTTGACAGATCTATCTTATGGCAAACAACCTCACATTTTTTCGATGCTGGGCTTAGCTTGATTTGTAAGGACATTTTTATCAAATTAAAATAATTTCAGTTTACGATGCAAAAAATTTCACCGTGTAGTTTAAAGATGGAGTTCCCGAAAACAAGTTTAATGAAAAGACGAATCCAGGTTGAAAAAAAAGAAGAAGACACCATGTAGTGATTAATCAGACACATTTTAAAATGCTTTTAATAAAATCAAATCAAATTTGAATTAAAAGCGGTTGGTTTTATGATGGATGACACAATAAAAACTGCACAATAGGGGCATTATTTTTATTTCATTTTTATATTGCTGAAAATTTTGCCTTTATTTAGTGGTTTTGGATGTTTCGTCTATCATATAACAAAATGCTTTTAATTAATTTTTTTTTTTGAATTATTTAGAATCATTTTAAAGTTTTTGTCCTACGCTTTTACGTGGGAGCTGACATGTTTATCACCACTCAGGGTCTACTTCTTTTTTCAACTTGGATTCGTCCATTGATCATTTTGCGACATTATTTTCCATTTCGTCATGTTTATTTTAACATTTCTGTCAAAAAATATGTTTAAACATATTCGTCTCAACATCTAACACATCTAACATACTCCACTTGTCATATTATTCTCTGACAGTGACAGAAATGTAACACACTCAAAACAGCCTCTCGTTCACTTGCATTGTCTCTTTTCTTCTCACGGAAAAGTTACTAAATCGTGAAAAGCGGATCTAATCATAAATTGAGTAAATCCGCTTTTTACCAAAATTGAGTAACTTTTCCGTGAGAAAAAAAAGGGAAAATAATACAAATGAAAGACACTCTGAAAAAAATTCTTTCATTATACCGACAATTAAATCATGGTCATGATGACTATCGCATATAATGGTTACAATAACCATGAAAATGGTCGAATTCACCACTTCATGGTATTCTTGACTATGATCATGGTAGCAAGGACTATTCCGACATTATGGCAAATGCTGGATCAACTATTTTTAATTGTCATTTTAACCACGATCATAGTCGGTTCAAAAGCACTATACTGCAATAGTCCTGGGGGTGCGACACATCTAAATCTAGGTTCAAGATGATCGAATAATCCCACGCTAGCGAATCCACCTTGAAAAAATCTTATTTCAGCTTGTGAATCATAATCCATCAACTTGCATCGTGCTGCATCTTTTTGCAGTAAATCTTTTAAAACTTCATCAAAATCTTTAAAATCTTCTTTCTATCTACTAAGCGTGTGCACATCGCACAAAAGCAAAACAAAAAAATCCTGCATCTGAAATAGAGTCGCGCCCCCTGCAATAGTCATCATAAATGTCATCATAGTAAAGGTAAAATTGACTATCAAATTTGTCTCTGTGTAGGTTGTTTTCAATGGGTGTACGACAAAAGATACTTCGTAAAAAGTGGATGTACTCAAAAATTTAGTTGAGCCACATTTTTAAGAGACTTGAGTAACTTTTCCGTGTGAAAAAAGAGAAAGGAATACAATTCAGTCACTGAGTAGAATGTAACGTGAGTGTAGCAGGAAAATCGTAATAAGCGTTGTGGGTTATTCGTAATAAGGGAAGGTCCATTAATTATGTCACGCAGTAAGGGGGGAGGGGGGTTTGAGAAAACGTGACGATCCATACAAAAAAATTAAAAATTCATACAAAAAACGTGACAAGGGGGGAGGGGGGGGGGGTATAAAAATTCATTTTGTTGCGTGACGTATATAATGAATGTTCCCTAAGCGTAATGAGGGTCATTCTGAGAGCCGAAGTGACGTTTGTCACTTGGTGAAGTGAGAAAAGTCACCTGGAGTGACGTGACTCTTCTGGGTAAATCAAATGGAGAGTCACGTCACTGCAGGTGGCTTTTCTCTCTTCACCACGTCACTTTGATTCTCTGAATATCGCTCAATGTGATGACTGACCCACATTAGCTATGTTGCGGATACGTTTGCCGGTATTTGACAGTTTTCCCATGGGTTTTGCTGTCAAATTTACGTCAAGGCATCCGCAATGTTTCAATTGTGTGTCGGCCATACTTTACTTCACACAGTCGGATGGGAACTATGACTCAGTTTTGAGAAAATTGAAATCACTCAGTCTGTAAGTTTAGTGAACTATCACATTGATTTCAATTTGACGCCGTGTGAACATCTCGAATTTTTCATTCGAATTGTTTTGGCTGTTTGTTTTAAGCGAAACTTGTAGATTATTTAAGTAGAGTATATTCCGTGTTACTTCGCATGTTTGCTGACGTATAATAACAATATCAATTATCACAAACCAACCCAATCGTGCGTCAATCCTTTGTTTTCGAGTAAGATGAGTTGCAAAGCGGTGAGATTTATATGGGAATATAACCATTAATTAAAAAAAATCGAACATCACTTTGACTTCCGTCGTTGTACACTGAGAATAAAAAGTATGGCATATTCTAGCTTGCATCAACCAAATTTCAATATGAAAACACAGAAAACAGACGTTTATCTTCGATCTGCTACTTGTGTAACACTTAAAACTTTAAAATGTATGTCGTTATGCTCCTGGTAGGCGGCGCTGCAGTTGTGCGATAACTGTCATGTTAATGTTTATCAATACAAAGCCCAGCACATAACCACATAACGAAAAGTTTCGTTTGTTTTTCTCTTCACTTGCTTTTTATACCGGCTGCCCATATTAACTTGTACACACGTTTTTCAAGAAAAGGTATATGGACATCAATGTCTGTTCTCTGTGATTAAAATATGCACAAACACATTATTGGTTTACTTTGTTAAAGAATAATGGGGAATTAATTGAAATTTTTGGTTGGTTTTGTTCCGGAGATCAACCTAAATTTGGCAAAAATTAGTTTGAAATAATCATAGCATTGGTGTTCAGTTTTGATAGCTGTGGAATCCTCAGCAAAATAAACTGTCAATATTCATATTATTGCATTATGATTATTTGCTATAGGAATTCCATATGAATTTCATAAATGTATCTTAAGAAATATAATGATGTTGAATGCATAAAAATATGGAGCAACCTGGATTCGAATTTTCTCGCAAAAAATACAAAGTTATACCAATACAAAATAGGAATCAATTTAATTAAAATATTGGTTTCAATATGGACCAATAAAACTGATGAACCAATTCAACAAAACCTTTGAGTTGAAATAAAACTTCATGCTCTATAGAATTGAGCATGGTCAAAATATTTTATTAAGCTACTAAAGGCATTTGCTGAAATAATAAACATTAATGAACTTTTGTTTTATAACCATTTATTTGGAATAGGACTTCATGCTTCATACATCATTTTTTCTTAGCCTTATGACTTGGACATGGGCTACATCATGTCAACCCAATTCGGAAGGCCAATTACCTGAAAAGAGAATGAGTTATTGATAATCTGTTTTAAAAATTATAATTGAGAATTAAACATTAAACAACTTACATTATAGAAAAGCAGAGGCAGATACAGTATGAAATTTGCGCTCATAAAAGTATTTTGTTAAAACAATAAATTAACCACTTTAGTTTAAATGTATGTTATTGTTATTACCTTAACTGAAAAAATATTTTGTTCAAACAATAAGTTAATCATTTGAGCTATAAAATAAATGTGATTGTTATTACTCAAATATTATTTAAATTAATTTCACACAGCAGTGATTAATTTAAATAATTTTATTGGTTTGATTTGAATGAAATTTTGAATTGAGTTGGAACTTTTTTATGAATTGAAACAAGTAGAAGCCCTGCATTGAATATCAACAAAATGTTTTGTTGATTCAAAGCAGAGTGATTTTTTTTGTGTGTTGAACGTTGAGGTTATGGGTCCAGTGACTTGCCTACACGCAAAAAAAAGTCGCAGTAGAAACTACCATTTCGAGTTAAGCGCAATCACCAACAATTTTCAGCTGACTATAAATGCGTTCGATTTTACCATGCCTGCGATAAGATCAACCATGTTGCGGTTGATATCAATATGAGGTCTGTCAAATATACCAGAAATGTTGAAGGTTTTACTATAAACGTAGTAAATTTGACTGAAGTTTCATGGTAGTCTTAAGGATAGGCATAGTCGGTTGAAATGGTAGTTTTTACTACAAGATTTTTAACCTGTGTACTAGTATACATCAATACTTGTAGTCAAGAAAACTTAAAGACGCGCAAGAACAACCTCGTGTGATACAAGTTCTATTCATAAGTCAGCCGTATGAAATGCCAAAGCATCGTTCATAAGTTGAACCTTATGAAATTCTTAAGATTATTTGGCTGAGTGTAAGTAAATTCAAACAAAACTCAAATCTTGACAAAATAGTCAAAAGGTCGAAAGTAACATTTGTAAACAATGACCTCTAGCGTATTTTTCTGAGATCTGCTTGCTCCCACAGAGGGAGTTATTTCCTTATTACCTTCCCATCGGTAGTGGATATAGATGTTAGCAACCTGGCATTTCCAGGAAATCTACGGTTTAAGTCATTGTTTACAATGTTCCTTTCGACTTTTTGATGATTTTGTCTAGAAATCTTGTTCCAACCAAAATTTAGCGTAGAATAAACAAACTTGTTGTTTGGAAAAAAAAATCGAATCGGTTATTGAAAGCAACGGTGTTGTTTGAAATAACCAATTAAATTTTTGAAATCAAATGAAAATAATTTCTAAAGCTCCCGTATTTTTCGTTATGTTTTTTTCTGGACTAACGGGAAACGCAAAACTGTCCGCTGTATTGGAAATATCATAAAGCACGGACTGCTATGCATGCACTGGCAGTTGAAGCACGGTTTGCACGGTCGTTTGCAAAAACCCATTAATGGATGAAAAAACATCCATTTTCACTAGAAGTGCTTTTCCCCATATAATGGGTAAACTTGATTTAGTTATCGCAAGTTATATCAATCGACGATCTGGAAGCAAAATTTTGAAGCAATAGATGACTCGTTTACAAAAAATTTCATTTGTCTTACTTGCGTTGTTCCGAGAGTGTATATTTCCAAATATTATTTAAGGTTTTATAAAATTAAATAACTGAAACAAGCTGCGCTTCCGACCACCGGATGTACCGGATACGCTTGGTTTTTTTATCTAATTTTTTTACCCATTAATGTGTAGATATAAAACCATTTATTTTATTGTATTAGGTTTCCTCCAGGGATCTGGCGAACAGAGATGTTCCTGTAGTCAACATCTTTAACAACCAAACGATTGTAAACAATGCTGGCGTTCCTACCCGTAGTAACAAACGTTAGAAGGGCCTTATTCAAATAAGGCCCGTGATATGTTGCATACTGTTAAATGCTAGCAAATAGGATAGGGTTGCCAAGCCCCTGGTTTCATCTAATGGGTATTTTTTTACCCATTGCATGATTGAGAATTCCCCCATTTTATGACAGATGGGAATGCTATTCGAAAATTGGTGTTTTTTTCCAAATTTTTTTTGCTATACGGTGTTTTATTTATTTTTAAAATCATAAATAACACCGATGCCGTTTTCAGTTATTGCCAGTGTGGAACTTGGATTTGCCCTAGGCAGGGATGCCAGATATACAGACATGTCTGTATTTCTACAGACATTTGATCATGTACACAGACATTATACAGACATTTGAAAAAGGTTACAGACATATACCGAGACATATACAGACATTCATTTCGGTGAACTTCCAGATTTAAAAAAAAAACACGGCGATAGGAAAAATCACATTCGTCACAGTGAACAAATGAATGACAGTCTGAAGTTGGACCAGTTTGTTGGCGTAAAAATAACCAATGAGGGATGTTGATGTTCGAGTATGTACCTGGCTATTTTCTAAGACTGTTTTTACTGATTCGACCCTTGTCAAAGACGGAACACTGATTCGAACTAAAAATACGGGCATCATAATGGATGTCCTTGGCGAATTACATCATCAAGAATCGGTGGCAAATTGGTGGTAAAAAATGGTGACGGTCAAATAATCAATGAATCAACTGATACCACTGCCATGCTCTACTAAGACCAATGTTTTCATGGCAGTTGACTCACTTTCTAGTGGAATGGCAGTGAACCGTCAATTTAAGATCGTTTTAATCTCGTACTCGAGCTTGCTGAAGCGGATGCAACTACGATATCCTCCAATATCATTGTTACTCAGTTTAATAAAGATTTGATCTCGTACAAAAAAAAAAAAAGGATTCGGTTTATACAGAGCTAGGGTTACTCACGGTGGAAATCATTCTGTTGCTGTACTTCAACGAACTGCAGCACCTAATAGAGCTGAAACCTGTAAACATGTCACCTTGATTCGAATTTTCACGCATAAAAAAAATACAAAGTTATACCAATACAAAATCCGATCTGCGATCCGTCTGCAATTCGAAGGCTTTCTTTAGAAAAAGTTGTGAAGCGTGTTCTTGAAGCTGGCAATCTTAAAAGAATATTTCAGTTTTTGCGGTGAATGCCAAGCAGGATGAGAAAATAAAAAAAAGTTTACGAGCGATCTTTCAAACCACCTGTACTAGGCCGTAACCAACCACATCTTCCCAAAAGCCAACCGATTAAATCAACTTTTTCAATCTGAAAAGCCAATCGTGTACTAGCTGAAAACAAAAACTAGTAAATTGATATTTTCGATATAGGGTTGTCTTGAAACCAGGATATTTAGAAGAATTGACGAACCCTGGCTTTGTGGACCTGATCCACAATAAGTTCTGCAAGTTGGAAAAACTGTGCGAAGGTATCGAAGTGTGGGTCTTGATCAACGAATACACTAGAAGTGATAAGTTAAGCATGGAGCACTTGCATCAATTTTGGCTAGACATCATAAATTTCTACATATGCTGCTGTCATAATAAAAAAATTTACCTTATCGACGACTCCCCCAACAAAAGGGGGTTTTAATTAAAAAAAAACATGTTTTTTTCCATCTGTATCGATGATGGGTGTTCTTCTTGGCACAACAATATTTTTTATGAATCTCAACTATTTTTGCTCGATTTTTCAACAAGAAAAATCTAATCATTTTTATTTTCACAAACCGACATGCAGTTTCACAAAGTGACATTTATTTTCAGTAACGGGGGCTTCTGGCACTCAATTTTCAGTAACGGGGGCTCCCATTATGACATAAATGTCAACTGATGTACACTCCTTCACTTTACTCAATTTTTGAGTACAATTTTATGCTATCTCTTTTTCTCACACGGAAATGTTACTCAATTTTCGTTAAAAAGTGGATCAACTCAATTTTTGAGTAGAAACCTTTGATATATTTCTGAAAAATGAAAACGTAGATTTAATCGATAAATTAACTAAAGTATACGTCAACAAAAACTGCTTTGTATTTTTTGAAAATGCATCGAAGCAAACTACGTCTGCAAAAAATGCCATAAAATTTTGAATGGAATAATTAGCATCATCATTAAAACACATCCCGCTCAATAAATCATAGTCAGCAGTAAACCCACTCACACGACCTCTAACGAAAAAAAAAACAACTTCCATTTCAGTGAATCCCGGCGTCAATACGATTGTCCGTCGCTCGGATGAATCCAGCGTGACGATCCCGTACGAGAGAACGTTCCGTGCCGTTGGAACGAGTGCCACACCCACGAATGCCAACGCACTGGCTCAGTTCCGATTCTGTGGTTGCGGATGGCCCCAGCACATGTTCGTACCGAAGGGATCCACTGGCGATGGCGTCCAGTTTGACATCTTCGCTATGGTTTCAGACTATACCGTCGATGCGGTCAACCAATATCTCGATCCGTAAGTTCCAATAAACTCTTTCAATCCATCAAATTCTAACGGTTGCACTTCACCTCACAGCAATGCGCCATGTGACGACGCTCACTCGTTCTGCGGTTTGCGCGACAAGCTCTATCCCGATAGCCGAGCCATGGGCTATCCCTTCGACCGACGCACGGAAGATGCGGTGGCCACACTGAATGACTTTGTCAGCCCCAATTCGAACATGAAGACGGGAACCATTCGGGTTCGGTTCAGCAATACTGTCATTGCACGTACTTAAAATGTATATCAGTAAATGAAACTGCCACCAACGTGAGAGAGGCTCGAAATGAAATTTGAATAAACCGATTTGAATCCATCTCTGCCGTGTGTTTTAATTTGTGAACTGTCACTCTACTGGTTTTTAATATCAGCACTTTAATTCGTTGGTTCAGATCATCGAGATAGAAGCGTTGAGGATTCTATTCGTCACAAATAAGACTATCAACTGCCCGGCTTGATAAAAGTTGTATTTATCGTCATATGTTGGTCCATCAAGAGAACGAACGGCATCCAAAATAGCCATAGCAAAATTACGATAAGATTCAGAGCAGCGTGTATAACCGCAAAGATGAAACCACATAGTTAGACTGATTGTTTAGTTGATTCTCGTCTTTTTCAACATAGTTTTGATCGGTATAATCAGCTGTTGCACTTGTGAGCATATGTGTATTTTATTTTCTTGAAATAAACGCAAAAGTGACGTAAACGTTAACATTTTTTTGGGCAAATATCGTGAGATGGTACGTTCGGCTAAGTTGTAGAAATTGTTATTATTAAAAACTTTGTACAACTAATTTTTCTGCTAGCTTCAAAGTCTACTGAGATGATTTTGTATTTAAGAAAATCAAAGTCATTCTTTTTTATCTTTTATCGTCTTTCGAGTCAAGGTCATTCATTTTTATCTTTTATCGGCCTACTATGTTCTGCAAAATTGTTTGTTTTGTGAACACACCATAGTGGTATATCCTCTTGTTTTCATGTTTTATTACATTTACAGTTACTGTTACGATCCTACACCGTGTCCAATATATTCGCATACAAAATAAAACTCTATTTATTTCAAATCGATAATCCAGATTTTATTGATAACTTTACCCATTATATTTCAACATAATACTGATCAACTGCAGCAAATGTTTTGGAATAACATCACCTTTAACCTTCTTGGCCAGCTCCTGACGTTTGTCGAAACTGTCACAGGCACGACTTCCATCGGCATTTCGTCCCAAATTCGTTTGATTACGGTTTTGAATTGGTTCATATTAGACGCCCTGTGGTCATTTACCTTTGCCAGCATGTATGACCATACGAAATAATCCAAGGCATTCAGATCTGGTGAACTGGGAGGCCATTCATTCTTGTTCAAAAAGTCGGTCAAATTTTCTCGGCACCAGCGCTGAACGAGATTTGCAGTATGCGATGGCGCTCCGTCCTGCTGAAACACGTAGTGATCATCTCCAAACACCTCTTGTACATATGGCTTGATAACTTTCTCCAAAACTTCCGTTTTATAATAAACGGCATTCACTTGAACGCCTTTTCCGATGAAAACCAGTGGTAATTTGCCTCGCTTACAAATTCCTCCCCAAACCATCACTGACGCAGCACTTTGGATTCGTGGAATATTCCTATTACTGTCTGGAACAGTTCTCGAAGAGAGAGCCCACAATCTGTTGTTCTGGACATTGTGGGATTGATGCAAGACAAATAACTTTTCGTCGGAAAAGATAAATTCTTCCCTACCGTGCCGCGACAAAAGCAGACTTGCTCTTTCGAGTCGTTTCTGCTTGGAGGGTTCGGAAACTCCGTGAACCTTACGTTTCTTGAAAGCTTGGAATCCGAGATCATTTTGCAGTATATTGTGCATTGACGATCTCGAAGCATTCTAATCCGTTCCCTGACTCTTTAACAACTGCAGTCCGCACCGTAAGAGTACGACCGGATCTCTTTCGGTCATCAAACGAGCAGGTATCACGGTACCTTCGGATGGTTCGGTACACAAAATCCCACTTTACTCCGAGGTTTTTCAAATTTCTGAAAATCACCTCTCACCTTTCAAAATCTTTTTTATTACCACAGCACGAAACTCCTCCATCGCTGGTAAAAGATAAACACCGAATGTAAACAATCGGACATAACCTAAAAGCGTTTGTATAAAAATATAGCAAAACAACACCAACACATACGTGAAGCATGTTGAGTAGTTGCACGACACCAATACAAGGAAAACGTGTATGAGAATATATTGGACACGGTGTAAATGGTATGATTTTGTACACCATTTTACAGTCTGTAACTTTCAATAAATGATCAAGGTTCATTCGTTATATTTCCTTTCAATCAAGTATTTCCCATAATCCGAAAGCATCCCCGCATAAAACCACTCTGGGACTTCTTTGAAATGTATTGTTGACAGTCCCAAGATGATTAAAAAATGCTTGTATCTTTGCTTATTTAAAGGTTAGAGTACTGCCATCACCCAGAAGGAAGTTTGTGTGTTTTAGTCAAAGGAAAAACTTTCTTCGCCATAGAAGGCCACGGATAAATCAAAGAAAAAAGTTTTAGTTGAATCGGTGATTGAACACTGTATTTTCACTGGAAATCACACTTCTTTGATTTATTGTATGCTAGCACTACGCGTCCAGGGCCCATAAGTTGTACAGTGTGTAGTTTCCGAAGCCTGCGTACAATACATTTTTTATGTGAACTAAAGCTAAAGGTTGTATCGAAAAGTAGTTAGCCACAATGGTTTTCGACTAAAATTATGAAAAAACTATCATATTTTGAATCCTAGAGGGATTGAGCTGTTTAGTGGAATACTTGTAACTATAAATTAGAAGAAAAATTAGTAATCTTCATTTAATTCCAACTACCTTTGCTTATCTTCGACAGATACGCGTATTTCGTCTACAATGTGCAGACTTCTTCAGTGTCTCGTACTAAGTCGAGTTATTAGTACGAGACACTGAAGAAGTCTGCACATTGTAGACGAAATACGGGTATCTGTCGAAGATAAACAAAGGTAGTTGGAATTAAATGGAGATTACTAATTTTTCTTCTAATTTATCATATTTTGACTTCTTTTTTCGATTTACTGAAGCCAAACAACCTTTTGTTGAATTTCACTGTTTAATTTAATAAAAATCTTAGTTTCTGTAAAACGCTCGCACTTTGGACTTGAAATATCAATAAGATTGCGCACAGTTGTTTTTGTGACTTTCTATTTGTTTCATTCTAAGACAAAGGAGGCGTAAAGAACAAAATTGTTTGCAATCTTTTATGCACCATACAACAATGCACACTGGGCCAGAATGTAAAATTAGCAGGAAAAAAAATTTCCACTATGAAGATGCTACTTCAGAACAAACCTGTCTTCGGCAAAGTGGCAGCTTTAAGGCAAAGGGCTATAATTGATATCAGTTTCAGTTAGGGTGGTCCTTGAATATATTGAAATAAAAATTCCATCTTCCACATTTCTTGACATAGCGCAACACAATGTTTCTCAAAGTTTTTTCTTATTGAATTTAAAGCAACTTTGCTGCAAAAACCATAGTCCTAGATCTTTTAGATCATTAGTTATGGTCATTTTAACGCTTTAATGTAAGGAGGTCCTAAAAAAATTAGTATGTTTCACCTTACACCAATTGTTTAGAACTTGCTTGCATGCAAACTTTGATGAAGAAAAAGAGAGTAAATTCATGGATCCGTTCAAAAGATATCGCGATTTTAGTCCAAAAAGTTACGATTGCTTCTAATAACATTATTTTTTAAGGGAAAAAAACGGGGTTACAAATATGATAGCAAATGAAAGGTAAAGATAGGAAGTCTCTTTTGTATATAAATACTCGGGTGAGTTTAGAAGAATATCGAATTAAATATTACTAAGCATGTATGTCCTTTTCAAATAAAATTCTTGATTTTTTCCTAAATATTGATGGCAAAAAAACTAAGATTTGCATAATGTTCTCAACTAATTTCCCTACTTTTGAAAAACTTCCAGAAGGCAAGAACCAGCAACCAAGCCCTATTTTTGAGGTTAATATTCCTGAGTCAGATTTTGTACTCTAACTTTCTTTGCTTTTCTTCCGGAATCCAAAACCGATATCGAAAGACGTCCTACCCTGTTTTTAGGAGTCAACGATGACTTGATTTTAAATGATGGCAGAGATAACCATGTTTTAATTTTCGAAAGAAATTGCTCTTTCATATAGTTACTGCTGCTGCAACGCTTTTCAAAGTCGAACCGTAGTATAGTAAAAGGAAAGTTAGAATAAAGAAAAGGGCTTTTTTAATTTAACAGTTTAAGTACAGAGTTTGGTACCTCGGCCTTTTCTAATTTGTGAAATCCAACTCGGAACAGGGAGAACATAGCAACCAGCCATACGAAAATGTATCAATTTAAATGCACCGATAGAAAGAAACATTTAATTTTCAGCGTAACATTATGCAAATAAAGAGTATGCTAGATTTGACCAAAGATAATGGGATCGTTCAAGTAATTTTAAGCCAGATATCGCTGGAATCAGGTGGAATATTTCAAAAAATGTTGTATGTTGTATGAAATATTGCAAACAATTTCTTTGTTTATGTTTGCTTTGGCTTGACATTAGTCGAGGGGAATTTTTATGCGTCTGTTAACATTCATTATTATGTCTGTGTGAGTAATTTACTATTGTTCAAAAATCTTCTTTATGCCGCCTTAAGATTTCTGCAATCAAATATAATTATTGATG
Source organism: Aedes japonicus (assembly GCA_034211315.2). Lineage (NCBI taxonomy): Eukaryota > Metazoa > Arthropoda > Insecta > Diptera > Culicidae > Aedes > Aedes japonicus. Next base: position 55,738 of record JASCZW010005726.1, read on the forward strand.
ACTGAAGACATTATCAATTGATGATCATGCAAATAAAACAAAAGAACAAATCATCTCAATACCAGTACAGAGTGTATGGAAAAGTAGTTGGCAGCATTCGAACAGTAATTACTCCTAAATGGCTCTTTTTAGCCAAGGTATATAAGGAAGAATGTTTGAAGAAGAGATTGCTGCCACTGTTCAAAAAACATAAGGCTCCACCTATCTTTTGGCCGGATTTGGCTTCTGCCCACTACGCCAAGTCGGCTCTACAGTGGTTATCAAACCTTAATGTACAATTCATGAAAAAGGCCATCAACCCGCCGAACTGTCTGCATTTAGGAAAGAGAGTACAGTTTCCTAAAACATGCAGGAGTTCCAGAAAAACTGGACAGCAGCCACCAGGAATGTCACAAAAGCAACTGTGTAGCCTTTAATGAAGAATGTCAATTCCATAGTGCGAGCGTTTTACAGAAACTAAGATTTTTATTAAACAGTGAAATTCAACAAAAGGTTGTTTATCTCCAATGAATCGAAAACTGGAGTCACTTGCGCTGAACTAGCCAGCTTGTCGTGCCGCAAAGGCTCAGTAGGGATGCTTGGTCAAGACCCGAAGCTAAGAAGCAATTCTGTTTTGGAAATATCTTATCAAGTAGTTTTTCCACCTACTACAGAGTGTGCCTAGAGTTTACATTGAGAATTTTACTATTCACATTAGGTTTGTAGTTGCAGCGCGCTTTGAGATTATCCTTGTCTTGGATCCATCCTAATTACATGAAAGAACATTACGTAAAATAGATGCAAAATACATTTTTTAACTTTTGTTGTTGCTATGATATGATAGTATATTATTGCAAATAAATTGGTTTCAGGTTATCGAGATTAAGGATGTATTTCAGGTCTTCCAGGTCATCAGGTATTGTAAAATAATTTAAAATTGAAAACTCATTATTTTCTCTCAAGGCTGTCATACATTGTCCAAATTTTATGGATCATAATGGATACGCAAGTTTGTCTCCAACTGCAACGAAACAGCAGTCGGCACACATGTAATTTTCAGATCTTATTATACGATCCCTTCACTCTATATATTACTATAGATGACATTGTTTATTCATTACTCTTAGAGACTAAGTAATCGTTGAATTATTATTGTACATAGTAGAAGGCCATGAATTATTTCAAAAATACATTTGTTTATTCGTTGCCCACACGCCATTCGATTAAGACCTAATTTTAACAGGTTATGGGCCCAGACAACTGTCATAGCAATGGCTCTGTTTGAAGGAGTAAAAAAATGTCACTGTCAAGACTTAAGAAGTTCCTGGAAATAAGATGACGAATCCGAACGATGGAGATGGAAGAAGTTCTGGAGCGCAGGCCGGCGGTGATGTCAGGGTTGCTGGAACGCAAACTGGCGGAACGAAACTACCTGGAGGCATGGTGTCATTGCAGAAAATTGCAACTCCTGAGCGTTTTTCACCACGATGATACTCATCAAGGAGCGGACCTGGTGTGCCATAAAGGATCGTAATGATTGGGATCCGGAAGTAAGCGAATTGTCGGATTATGTTCTGGGAACTATCTGTCTCAACATCGATCGGAGCATCTACGGCCTGGTGCAGAATGCGAAAACTGCAAAATATGCATGGGACAACTTGTGGAATACGTTCGAAAACATTGGCTATAACCGGAAGATTCCCTAGTAGCACACTTGTTTTCATTCGGTTGAGAAAAAACGGCGCCAAAAAATACTATCCGATGATCATTGGCTTGGAGTCATCTGGAGTGGCTTCGGCGCCGGACATAGTCAAGGCAAAGATTATGCAGAAAGTCAAGGTGAAGGGTCGTCCGAAAGCGAGGGTGCATTCTTCAGCAAGCCAAATGTACCAAAGAAGCAAGTTGATAAGGCTGGTTTGAAGTGTTTCCGATGCAAGAATCTTGGCCACGTTGCATCAGAATGTCCGAAAGAAGCGAGCGGGGAGAAGAAGTATAAGCGAAGAAGAGAAGAAGTATGAGTTGCTTTTTTCGCCGCCCACGCGGTGCAGTCAACCAAACAAAGCGATAGCGATTGGTTCTTCGATTCTGGCGCAACTACCCACTTGTGCCGGAACAAGAACGTGCTTGAGAATCCACAGGATGTGTCATCACGGATAGACGTGGCCAACAACGCTGAGGTGGCCGTCGTAGCGAAAGGATCGGTGAAGCTGGAGGCTGCGTGCGGCGATGCGACGTGGGACCTCACGATGAGGAATGTACTGTGTGTCCCTGATATAGCGATTAATTTACTCTCGGTGAGCAAGGTATGCGTAGAAGGGATTTCGTGTGAGGTTCTCCAAGAAAAAGTGCAAAGTTTTCAACCCGGACGACCAGATAGTGGCGATTAGTCGTGAAGTTGGTGGCCTCAACAAGCTGATCGAAACGAAGAAGCCCGTGGTGAATTTGGTGAAGGAAGACAAGTACGACTTGTGGCATCGGCGCATGGGACATCTCGCTGTCGGTGGGATGAAACAACTCAAGACGATGGTAACCGGCCGGCACTTCGAAATGGAGAATCCAGCGAAGTGCATACCGTGCATTGAAGGTAAGCATTCCCGTCAACCATTTAAGTCGAAAAGGCACCGAGAGAAGCGCGTGCTAGAGATTATTCACTCGGACTTGTGCGACCCTATGGCGTCAACATCGATAGGAGGCAGTCGTATTCTTTCACCTTCATCGACTACGCGAGTCGGAAAACCCTCTTGTATTTCTTGCAGTCAAAGACAGAAGTACTCGAGGCACTGCAAGATTACAAGGCCTTTGCGGAAAAGCCGACTGGTAGGAAGATCAAGCAAATCCGCACCGACAATAAAAAAGAGTATGTTAATCAAAACGTTGACAAAGAGCGAAGAGCTGGCTGTTCGATGCTAACCTGGACAACCGTTTTTGGGCAGCTTCCCACGTTGTCAACCAATCACCGAAAAGGGACTGTCGGTGACCCCCGAGGAGAAGTTCTCCGGAAAGCGGCCGGATGTGTCACACCTACGGATATTTGGAGCCAAGGTCATGGTGCCTGTGTCGAAGGAGAAGCGAAAGAAGTGGGACAGCAAGTCTGAAGCGTGCATCATCGCTGGCTACAGTGAAGCTTTGAAGGCGTATAGAGTGGGGTACAGTAAGAAGACGAAGAAGATTTTCATCAGCCGAGATGTGATTTTTCTTGAAGAATGCCATATGAAGCGCAGAGAGACAACGGAAGAACCATCAAACGAGTACGCTGAAGGGCGTGAGCTGGTGATTCAGAATGAACGAGTCAAAGACTGAACCAACCGAAGCAGATGATGAGCCCGAGGACGTTGCTGCTGGCGAGAATGTCCTGGATGAAACGGTCTATAACGACGTAGACTCTATAGATGATGAGGAGTTGCAACCTTCCGTGCTCCCTCCACAACCAGCGGATCCACAATTGTTGATAAGGCGCAGTGCGAAGGACCACACTGCCGCAGGCAAGTATCGTGATTTTAATACTTTTCCTGAAAGTGGTTCCCGAACTGAACAGATAGTGGCGAGCCATCCACGCTTCGAGAGGCGCTCGGTCGGTACGACAGTGACAGATGGAAGTAAGCGAAGCTGACGGAATACGAGGCCCAGTTGGAGAACCAACATGGAAGTTGGTTGAACAACCGAACGGGAAGAAGCCTCTACGCTGCAAGTGGGTTTACAAGCTGAACACTAACTCGGATGGATCTGTGGAGCGATACAAAGCCCGCTTGGTCATCAAGGGCTTCTCCAAGGTACATGGTATCGATTACACCGAAACGTACGCCCCTGTTGTTCAGTATGCCACCATCCGGTATCTGATGTCGGTGGCTGCCAAGATGAATCTTAAGATCCATCAGTTGGACGCGGTGTCGACGTTCCTGCAGGGCGACCTTGAAGAAGAGGAAATTTATATGGAACAGCGTCGTCTGCCGCTTGGAGAAAGCACTCTTTGGGCTCAAGCAAGCAAGTAGGGTGTGGAACCAGAAGTTGGATGCTGAGATGAAGCGCATTGGTTTGAAGCGGTCCGCCTACGGCTGGTGTGTGTACTTCAAGATTGAAGCTAGCATAGTTCTAATAGTGGCTTTATACGTAGACGATATGCTGGTGTTCTAGCGATGGGTGGATCGTTTGAAGAAACAGTTGATGACGAAATTCCGGATGAAGGACCTTGGTTTGGCCAGCAAAATCATTGGGTTGCGAGTGACGAAAGATGGTAGCCGTGTAATAGTGGATTAGGAGAGATACGTCAACGGTTTGATGAAGCTCTTCAATATTGCAGATTGCGGATCCGAACCAGAAGCTGACCAAGAGATGTGCCCAAGTACCGAAGAGAATCGGAAGCAGATAGAGAACGTCCCATTCTGAAAGCATGTGGAAAGTCTTCAGTATCTAGCGCAATCGACACGGCCGGACATTTGCTTCACGGTGAACATGGTAAGCTAGTTTTGCCAAAACTCTGGGAGGGTGCATTGAATCGCAGCAAAGAGGATTCTGTGGTATCTCAAGGGAACCAAGTCGATGAAAATGACATACACGAAGGAGTCCGATGAACGTTTCGTTCGCTACAGTGACGCGGATTGGGCGAATGATCCTGAAACACGTCGTTCTATCACCGGCTATGTCTTCAAGCAGGTAAGTGGTGCCATTTCGTTGAGCTGCCTTAAGCAGACTACAGTTGCTTTGTCAACAATAGAGGCTGAGTATGTGGCTATTTTGGCGGCGACCCAAGAAGACTTGTGGTGGCGTGGACTACGTGGAGGAGGTGCATGGAGTTTCGGAGGCAATTCCAATCCGTTGCGACAACCTCAGTGCTCTGTATCCTGCGAAAAAGGAAGTAGGATATTAACCTCGCAGCAAACATATTGAGATCTGACACCAGACTAAAGCGGAAGATGATTACTCTGCAACACGTCGGAACGCAGGAGCAAATCGCGCAGATGTCCTCACTAAGGCAATTGCAATCTCGAAGCTAAAAGAAGCAAAGAAACCCCTCCGGATCAAATAAATCTCGATTAAGGGGGAATGTTAGAAATTAAGTAATCGTTGAATTATTATTTTACATAGTAGTAAGCCATGAATTATTTCAAATATAGTTTTGTTCATTCGTTGCCCACACGTCATTCGAGTAAGACCTATTTTTAACAATTACCATTACTATTCATCATTAACATCGTCATTACCATTTTTGTCATTACTTGTGTTTTCATGATTTATATATTAACAGACAAATGATTTAGTAATTTTTCCTTATTAGGTTATAAATTCTTTTAATTATTATGTCTTGTTTGTCTAATTATCATTTTGATCCTTTCTTATGATTTAGAAGTATCAAAGAGAATTGATATTATGAAATCAGCGTCAAGCAGTGAATAGTGACATGGCAACAGTAAATTAAAATGTATAAATGTTAGTTTTGGAAAATTTCAATTGCTTTAACAAACTTTTTCAGGATAGGGAAGGTTCATTAATTATGTCACGCAGTAAGGGGAGAGTGTGAGGGAGTTTTGGAAAACATAATTAAAGGATGTTCCCATACCTCATATTAAGATTTCAGTGAATTGCTGCTATCGCTGAAAACGAACAAAAACATGCTTTAGCACGGAACCACAAAACTGTACACTTGAAGACTTTAGAACAATTGTTACATATCAGGATTAAACAAATAAAGATCATATATAATAGATACGAATGCTTGTAGTATTTTTCGTTCACATAAATATATACAATATTATATAAATGTTTCGAGGGAATGGGAGGGACCATCAGGGTACCCGATTGAAGCACTCTGGATCGGGAGAGTGGGACTGCCAACTTCCCATTGCTAACAGTTTGTGAATAGAGGGCGGGCTCTTCTCCCCGCCCATTCGGGCATTCTCATGTTAGATGGCTTGCCCTTATGACCAGTTGTTCAATCATGTTGTTGGATGGAGATTCTTTATATCCCTGTGGAAACGTATAAGTGATTTTGCCTCTCGATCCACCCAATCCCTTTTTGGCCCTTCATACAATGGCATGATTAGGATAAACAGTGGTTATTAAAGCTTGATCAAGTCTAACAGAGAGGAGAGCCCATTGCTGTCGGACGTAGTCATACATCATACATCATTATAATCACTTTAAGTCATACATACATTATAATCACTTTAAGTCTTTTTATATTGAGACCAATTTGATATCAATTTAGCTCGATTGAATAATTTTGAGCTTTTTTGCGTAATTTGCCTACCCTATCATTCCACCAAGAAACATCTCTGTTGGTAGAGCTTGATTAATTGTCTCTAATAAACAGTTGGCATCATCTTCTATCTTTGGAATGGTATTGTATTGTTTCGTATAGAATCATATTGATTCTATAAGATTGAGCCTTATAGATCCCGATTCGTTTTGCGAGGATCCCAATAAGTTTCCTTGAGCAGATAAATTAACTTCAATTAAAATAAAATTAAATTGTGAAGTTTCGTCCAATATGTGCCAATTAACAAAATCGATTATCGGAAAGTATTGGGCTTCTTAGTGTGAGCTGAATGAAAGTGGGAGCGTTTTCCTAGTTACATACATGAATATTATATTGTGAGGTGAATTCAAATATATTGATTATATTCATGACATAAGTTTTCATTTCCAGAATTTAATTCACGATTTTAACATTATTATTCATGATTTTATTAATCTTTATATCACGGGCTTTATAATAAACGGATAAATTAGTAACGCTTAGCTGGTGTTTCGAAAAAAAAAATCGACATGGAGTTTTCATAAGGGCCAATGTCGCAAACATAAACATTGGCTTCTTCCGCCAATTTCTTGAAAATGCAAACTCGCTCAAGTAAACTAGCACTTCCATTGTAAAGGGGAACTCGTCTTCTGTACAATCATCGTGGAAATTCACTATGATTAAGTTAGCATTCTCGAGAAATTTGCAGAAGAAGCCATTCTTTACGTTTGCGACATTGGCCCTTATGAAAACTCCATGTCGAATTCATATTATCGTGCACACTCTTCATGGTATATTTAACTTAACTTAACATGAAATCACAGCTTTTCTCGACATCAGTAATCATTTTACTCATTTAAAAGATATGAATTGTTCCCGTGCAACGACATCTCATATGCAATTAAAACTGTATTCGTCTTTACATTCGGTCAACCTACCCCATGCACAATGCTGAACATTTTCTGAATATCAGTTATGAAAATAATTTCGTTCAATATAATAATAAGATTTCGACTGAGTTGCCTAAACATGTGGCGATTGATTATGTCTAATCACAAGAATCCATCTTAGAAATTGTACATGTAGCAGCACAAAAATAACGATATGCATGAAGACACATTACAAAGCATTTTTTTCGTGAGGGCGCCTACATTTACATTGCGGAGATTGCGGTTTCCGTTGTTCATTTTTCAATCAAGCATATAAAAGACTGCTTAGCCATTCTCTAATAGCACAGTTCGCGTCCAGCCGCAGTGCAATAACCATTGTTCAAGGCTACTCCACCAGTAAAGATGTCCGAGAGTAGATCATTCCAAGCGCTACTTCAGCGCCCCATTGAACCGTCCTTTATGCCAAAGGACAATGGCAAAACATCGCTGATCATCCCGGACGAGTACTTGAGCGATCGGTATCGTCCGCTGGCTGGAGAACTGCAGTCCCGGTTTACCGGTGGGGCCGAGCTTGAACTTCCCGTCAGGAATGTTAAAATTCCGGATATTACCTTCGCGGAGGTAATAGATCGGCGTGCGGCATTTTCGCTATTTGTCGAGAAACATCGGGACATTGCGGGTCGTTTGATTGATGTATTTGTTAAAGCGGCCGATCCAAGCACATTAGTGGCGATTGCAACCTACGCCAGAGATCGCTTGAATCCATACATGTTCCAGTATGCACTGACCGTTGCACTCCAACATCGACCGGATACTAAGGACGTTCCAATTCCATCGATATTGGAACTGTTTCCCGATCAGTTCGTGGATCCATCGGTATTTCCGAAGCTACGCGAAGAGGCAAACGTTGTGAATGATCAAGTTAAACGGGTATGTTGATTTAAAAAATTCTGATAATGAGTTGATTTTGAATTTTGTCTACGGTATGTACAGGATACGATAAATATCGAACCGAATTACACTGCTTCGGATCGGGAACCAGAGCAACGGATGGCATACTTCCGCGAGGATATCGGAATAAACATGCACCACTGGCATTGGCATCTGGTTTATCCTGCGGGAGCGCCTCCGGAAATCGCCCGAAAGGATCGACGTGGTGAGCTCTTCTACTACATGCACAGTCAAATCATTGCCCGGTACAATGTGGATCGGTTTTGCAACCGACTGGCTCGGGCTCAACCGTTGACAAATTTGCGTGATCCGATCCCGGAAGCATACTTTCCAAAAATGGTTCGCAGTTTGAACAATCGAGCCTATCCGGCAAGGCAAGACAATCAGGTTATGAGGGATCTCAACCGAGTGGACAATGATACGATTATCACCTTGAATGAACTGCAGCGCTGGAGAGATCGGATTTATCAAGCAATTGATCAAGGGTTTGTTGTAGATGTAAGTTGATATTGTTTGCTTGAGTGAGTGATTACTAATGTTTGTCTTCGTCTTGTAGTCAACTGGTAAAAACATTCCGTTAGACGAGACCCGAGGAATCGATATTTTGGGAGATCTTGTAGAAGCTTCGACGCTGTCTGTCAACAGGAGGTTGTACGGAAGTTTGCATAATTTTGGTCATGATTTCTTGGCTTACATTCACGATCCGGACTATCGCTATTTGGAGGATTTCGGCGTTATGGGTGACGTAACAACGGCAATGCGGGATCCTGTTTTCTACCGCTGGCATGGAATGATCGATGGATTGTTCCGTAGATTCCTGGAAACTCTGAATCCTTACAATGCCACTCAGTTGGGATATACTGGAATAAAGGTTAATAGCATCAGTGCACGTGTCAATCGACCAAATGCTCCGGCAAACTTGTTGTTGACCTACTGGCAGAAGACGCAGGTTGACTTGGCTGCAGGACTGGATTTTGGTCCTCAAGGAAATGTTTTTGCCAGTTTCACTCATCTACAGCATGCTCCATTCACATATGAAATCAAAGTCACCAACTCAACAGGCTCCCCGAAGCGAGGAACAGCTCGTATCTTCATTGCACCAAAAGCTGATGAACGTGGCACCAATATGCAGTTCCGCGAGCAACGGCATTTGTTTATCGAGTTGGACAAATTTGGAGTTAATTGTACTGTAAACCAACGTTGGCAAATAAAGCAAACTTACTCTACTCAATATATTTCGTTGCAGTGAGACCTGGAGAAAACACTCTTACTCGGAAGTCGGACCAATCTAGCGTAACGGTGCCCTATGAGAGGTCATTCCGTCGAATTGGAACAGCGCAAACGCCAACGGACCAAAGACAACTGGCAGAGTTCCGATTCTGTGGATGCGGTTGGCCACATCATATGCTGTTGCCGAAAGGAGCTCCCGAAGGAGTTGACTACGATCTGTACGTGATGATATCGAACTTTGACAATGACTCAGTTGGACAGGAATTCGACGAGTAAGTTTTTTATTTTCGATTTATTGACCCATGATCCCTAATGTATCGAATGTTCATTCTAGGAATGTCGACTGCAACGATGCCCACTCGTTCTGCGGCCTCAGGGATAAGCTTTACCCAGACAAGCGCAGCATGGGATTCCCATTCGAACGTCTTACAGAAGCTACCGTTACAACTTTAGGCGAATTCATGAGACCCTACAGCAATATGGCCTCAACGAATATGAAAATCAAGTTTACAAATACCACAATCAAGTCCTAAGAATCATTTTGGCTTCCATTGAGAATATAAACGGCAAAGAAAAAATTGGGAAGATTAATAATAATTCATAACTAATAAACCATATTCAAATAATAACTTTGCATATTAAGTTTTACAAAGAAATTGTTTTTTTTTGTGTCTAAAATATTGGAAATGTCTGTCAGGAGAATAACACAATTCTGGACCCCTCGGATGTGGTGAATCTACTTTTGCTATTTACCCGATTTAAATTATATTTAGCGTGTTGATCTAGGGTATTTTTTGTTATTTTAATACCACAAACATCAATGTCAAATAACCGCACAGAAAAAAATAATTAATTTTAACAAGCGTGTAAAATATCCCCTCGTTTGGATCCATGCTAAAGGAGGCGTAAACAACGAAATTGTTTGCAACTTTTCATGTGCCATACAACAATATTGGCAATCTTTCATACAACAGGCTGGATTTATGTGTTATCTGGCTTAAATGTACATGAAATATCCCATTATTTTCTGGCAAATCTAGCATTCCCTTTATGTGCATTAGATAACGCAGAAAATTCAATGTTTCTTTTTATCGGTGCGCTTGTTCAAACAAATTTGGAGAAGTTACTCAGCTTTCTAGAAGAATAAGCTGAACAACTTCTCCAAATTTGTTTGAACAAGCGGTTATCGACACTATTGTTTGTTGGAACGCTTGCTTTGACGAGCTTAACATGGCATTTGTAGTTGCCAGTCCACGTATTTCAAAACTTGGCCAACTTAAACTTGACGCCTTTCCTTTCATCGTGCATTAAACAATTTTACACACCCCTCATTTTGAAGATTTGTGCGTGTAGCATCATGCCTCTATTTTGATTTTGAGAGCACTTCAGTTATCAAAATGTCGTCGAAGGAAGAAAAGCAACGCATCAAATTTTGCACGTGCATGGCGAAAATCCAAACTACTCTCACGCCTGTAATGTATTAACACAAAAAGACTAGTTAGCTTTTAGAGTTTTCTTGTAGTTTTGCCGAGTAGGAATCGAAGTGTCAAAAACATCGGAAACAAAAAAATAAAATGAAAATACAGCTGGAGCAAAGGCTCAGTCGAGAACAGATCTAGAACAACGAACAAGTGTCTTTAATTTCCGTTAGAAGATTGGATAATACAACGCCAAGTTGCCGAAATTGTTGAATGTGGCTAAATCAACTGTTACCTTTGTTGGGTTACCGGACCCTAACCAACACCGATGGGGGGTAATTAATTACTGCCAGCTGTGAGGTGGAAAACACTTAGGCGTCTTCATAAGTGGACTGTAATTTATTGGTTTGTGGCTTAGGTTTTTACTTTCCGCCACAAAATCCTCCGCCACATCGCATTGTTTAGTTCTTCCCATACGGCATTTTTGACAGATTTAATGGCTAAGGTCAAATTATGTACAAATACCAAACAGAACATCATTGCGTTACCACATCCGTCCAGCTTCACACATCACATATATTTAGTCTCTTCCACATAACATACATTTTATTTACATATTTACATAACTACAGACTACTACATTACTGTACAAACACACAACACAGAACATTCCTTTCCATTGTGGCTCTGCTCCTATCCGTCCTTTCTGAGAGTCAGAGCCAACACAGCAGATCATCCACTCTCTAGCAACCAGATGATCCCTGCTGTGACGTCACCGATAACGATCGCCTGTTGTGATCGCTGTCGCTATCGGTCGAAGTGGTAGGAAGATTATCGTCTCGATTCAGTGGAACGATCGTTGGAGAGAGAACCCTCTCATTCGGCAGGGGCGTAGCAAGGGTTGGGTGATGTTACCCCGAACAACCTTCATATTAAAAGTGTTCGGTGAACGTTTGTCTACAGCCAGAAAAGCTGGATCGGGAGGAAATCGAAAGCGGGAATCCACAGCGACTACAAAAAGAGTTGCCCACTGTTTCGAGCGGAACCCCAACCTCTCCGTATTGCAAAGAAGCTGGGAGTGGGGCCTTCAGAACAACAAGCTGGATTGTCGACTTACAAGAAAGTGGTGACTCCAAATCACGACGATAAACAAAACACGTCGGCCAAAGCACGATCGCGAAAGTTGTACACTACGATACTGACGAAGTTTGATTGAGTGGTACAGGACGATGAAACTTATGTCAAGGCAGACTTGAAACAGCTTCCTGGACAGGAATTTTATACGCAAACCAGATGGGAAAAGGTAACAGATATTTTCAAGAACATTAAACTGTCAAAGTTCGTGAAGAAACATCTGGTGTGGCAGACCATCAGTACCTGTGGCTTGAAGAGCAACGTCTACATTGCGACCGGAACTGTCAACCAGGAAATTTATCTGAGCGAAAGACTACAAGAACGTCTACTACATTTCCGGAAGCGACACAATTGTTCCGTTCTATTTTGGTCGGATTTGGCATCTTGCTATTACGGAAAAAAGGCCTTGGAGTGGTATGCTGCCAACAACTTTCAAGTGGTGCCCAAGGACAAGAACACTCCCAACACGCCAGAGCCATCGTCAAAAGGACCCTTGAGAAGACTCAAAAGCTGTTGTGAGCGAGAAACAGTTCAAGGCAAACTGGCGTTATGCGGCGAATAAAGTGGACAAAGAGACTGTACAATATCTTATGGCAGATGTTGAACGAAAAACCTGGCAATTTGTATTCGGTGAAAAGGAAGCTTAGCAGAATATTTCTCCTGTATTCTGTATTAAGTGAACTTGAAAGCGAAAAAGAATTTGACTTATTAATAAAAACTTTGATCGACTCACACACATTAATGTTTGACCAACTTTTGATCGGAACACCCTTTAGTGCCTATAATGCGTCCGTTCATATTGAGGCATACACTGCCCTTTGTTTTGTATTGACCGCTGATTGTTTTTGAGGTGTTTGGTGTTTGGATTAAAACGATTTTCGTTCTCTCATAAAATATTTTTATTTGAGAGGCCCAAAGGCGAAGGAAACATAATTAAAGTTAGGTGACTATTATTAGTAGTTAGGTAAGTACACCACCGTTGGTCATGGGAGATTTTAACTCTCGCGGTACAGCTTGCGGAGAACTGTACGATGACAACTGGTTTTTTCTTGATTTATGACCTCTTAACAGCTTCAATATGACAGTTCTTAAAATCGGAGAAGTAACACGTTTGACTGGTCCATCCTAAGTTGGTATTAGTTTAGACCTCACACTTTGTTCGAATTCATTATCGTTGGATTGCACATATGATCCAGGATCCCCACGGTAGTGATCACTTGCCCATAAAAATTTCGGTTGCCACCGGGTTCAATCCACCGGAATCCATGATCTAACCCGTTACATCGATTGGACAAACTTTAGGACATCAGTAGATGTAGCCGTAACGACTGTAGAAGGGCTTCCACCGCTGGAGGAATATAACTTCCTCTCCAACCTGATCTTAGACAGCGTGCTTCAAGCTCAAACTCGACCAGTTACAGGGACGTCATTTCGCAGGAATCATCCTTCTCGATAGTGGGATCAGCAATGCACCGAGGTTTATCGTAAAAAGTCCGACGCGTTTAAAGTTTTCCGTAGACGATCACATTGAAGTATACACGGCTTTGAACGCGAACTTAAGAGCCTCATCAAGGCCAAGAAACGCGGTTACTGGCGACAATTCGTGGACGGGCTATCGCGCGAGACGTCGATAAGTACTCTTTGGAACACGGCGCGAACGAACGACGAGAGCGAAGAGTACTCGGATCAATGGATCCTCAAGTTCAAGCGAAAAGTTTGACCAGATTCTGTGCCACCACGAATCAGCCAAGCTTTTCAATGGTAGAGTTCTCTCTCGGACTTCTTTCATGTGGAAATACGCATCCAGGGGCTGATAGGATCAAGTTCAACTTGCTTAAGAAACTCCAAGATGAGAGGCGCAGTTAAACTTATTCAATGAGTTTCTGGAACTTAACATTATACCGATGATTGGCGTCGGGTGAGATTTATTGCAGATGTTATCTTGTATTCAAAAGTTGTTGGAGAAAATGATCCTCTTCCGTCTGGACAAATGGGTTTAGACGAACAACCTGCTTTCAGATACTCAATATGCGACCACCATGGCGGTAGTGACCGACATCTGTGGACTGGAAGCAGTGAGATGAAATACGTTATTAGCAGCGGCGACAATATCATCAGAGTCGAGAATTTCATCGACTGCTGAACTGTGAGCGAAAAAGATCTGCGATTCCCGGATTGAGTCAGCTTCCAAAGTGTCGTTGGTCATATTCGAAGGCAATCCAGATTCTTTCTTTGCTCATTTACATAACGCCAGAAGCGCTTAGGTTGGATTTGAGGCGTCGTTGAAGCTGGTCAATATGACCGTTGCACAAATGGTCGTTCAGTTCTTTGTACTCATTGTTTGCTCGAGCGTAGACAGATCTAGTCAGATCCGTGCGGTATTTGCTGTGCGTCCTGAGTGCGGAGCGTTTCATTTTGTTCAGCTGTCTTAGCTCCGCATTCGACCAAGCAGGTTTAGGAGGTACTTGGCAGCGTTTCTGTGGCACAAATTGTTCGATGGCATACAGCAGGATAGCAGACAAAGTCGAAGCCGGTAGATTTGCATCAAGATCGCTAAATATTTCATCTCAATCATTCCCAGCTAGGAAGCAGTTCATTTCGTCAAAATTTGCTTTGCCAAAGTCGTTTTCAGTAATTTCACGAAAACATTTCTCTAGGCTGACCTTCATCGTTACCAATCAAGGGGAATGGTGCCTGCACACTATCAGGAGAAGATCTGGAGCAAGAGTGATCGAGCAGTTCTAGGCCCAACTCTTCGCTGACAAAGCAAGCAAGGTCAAGCATGCGACTGTTACTATTGAAGATGCTGCTCGTCTGCTTTAGACCTGTGGTGCAATAACCGTCCAATAAGTCAATTGAAGCTGGTCGAGGCGAAGAATGACAAAAATCCAGAAAAGGGAGGCCTCGGGAATCGTTCATCCAAGAAATTTCAAGCATGTTGAAATCGCCGAGAATGATGATGTTGTCTCTCGCGCCCATTTGCGCAACAATCCAATCAAGTGAACTTAAGTGCTTCTCTATGAGGTTGCCATCATGTACACAACACATATGAGAAATACATTCCCACTAGTGAACAAGCAAGCGGAACAGTTCTGCGCTTTTCCGTGCTCCGTTGCGTTTAATGGTTTCTAAAGCGTTCATTTGCAATGAAGATGGTGTGCCAGCGCTTGCTTTCCTCGACGTTATTGGCCTCAGTTCTCATCGAGTTTTTTTTTTCTGCAGTGGAGGACCCTGAAGTTATTACAGTGTTCAGCGGTAATTAATTTGGTGCAAATGCGAGTAGACCACGACCATTTTGCCGCATCTACCAGCGTGATCACGCATGCTGTTTCATCGGCACTGTATGGGTCCGTCGCAACACTTCTCGTTTGCGTCCTGCTCATCACCGGTATAGGCAGCCCGGTCATCGCCCGACTGCACCAGCAGCACCAGCGAACAGTAGCAGCTCAATCCTTCAGCAGCAAGATAAGTGTTTTGTTTTCCTCTTCTGCCCCTGAATTGACTGCGCTGTTTTCCATTTGTGTTGTCGTTTGTGGTAAGCTAAATCTTTGTTGTCTTGAATTGTATTGAATGTTGTGTTTTTTGCCTCAGTGGTTGAAGGCATAATAAGCGCTCCACGGGTGCGACATGGATGGATTCGTCGGAGGAACGATTCATCCGTGACGCCAACAACGAGGTCCCATAAAGTTGTCCGGTCACGGGCCTATCCACCTGATTCAGCTGGTCCGCTGGTTTGTATGCTTTCAGCCCGAAACGAAACCTCTAGAATGTTTATCAGATCAGTGGCGACCACGGCGAAACGATTCTCGGCCGTTGACCGAAATAATTAAGACCAGATCCGATCGACTTCGGGTAGTTGTATGTCCAGCCTGAAACAGGCGAACGAGATTGCTGTCTCTCAGGTTCTTCCTCACTCGAGCGCCGAGTGTGCATTCCACCTCGAGGTATTGAGATTGAAGGTGTGGTCACCGAAGCGACTTTGACCCCTGAGATCCTGATGAAGCAGGGGGTTGGCCGGTTAAGAACCCTCTGCTTCCTCCAGTTCAGATACTGGATGTGAGAAAACCGGAAAAGTATCGATCACTAAGAATGCAGTGAAAAGTTCACTCCGTCAGATTCGTTTCGTGTGACCTTCTCTGGCTCAGCCCTCCCTCAATACGTCGAGTGGGAAAACTTCGACTTACCTGTGCGCTTGTTTGTACTACGGGTGACGATCTGCAAAAATGCCAGCAGATGGGACACTACGACCTCCCACTGCGGCAATAAGGCAGCGCTGCTCAAATTGCAGGGAGAAACATGAGGATGGCGCCTGCGCAGACAACACACCAAAATGCGCTTTCTGCAAGGGTACCCTCCTCATGTTCTCTCGTTATGCCCGGCGTACAAGCAACGCGGGAAAAATTGGAAACGATCACTTAAACAGCGTTCAGGCAATCTTTCGCCAGAAATGGTGAAAAAAGCCTCACCATCACCCAATGTGAATACGAATCCCTTTGCTCCTCTGTCCAGATGACGAGTCTGATTGTTTGACTTGGTTGAAGAGGAACATCATTCAGCTTTCCGAGCACTTCACGAAAGCGAAGACGCGTTCAGCCTACGGAAAGTTGCTGGAGCCGGAGCTAAACCAACTGTGCCAATTTTAAAAAAGGTGGAAAAAGGAAAATCCTAGTCCTCCTGGTTTCCGCAGTAGTAACTACTCCCAGGATCTTCCCATCTCTTCCGGGGACACATCGAAAACCCCTAGCACCTCTGATTTTAGAACAGAAGTTCTTCTCCATCAGGACTGTTCTCATTTGATGATATTGTTGAAAGTATTTTCAAGTTCCTCGAAATTTCTGACCCTCTTAAAAGCATTGTTCTGGCAATGCTTCCACAGTGAAAACGTTTTTGAAGCAATTGACAATCAAGTGGCCCCTCCTTGCAGCAATCATTTTCTTCGATGGATAATTTTCCAAATGAGGTCAGGGATTTGATCACTGTTCTACAGTGGAATTGTCGAAGTTTCGATTCCTAAATTGGAATCTTTTAAATTTTGGCTCACACTACCGGTTGTGATGCATTCGCTCTTTGTGAAACATGGCTCTCTTCCGAAATCGATCTTCATTTTCACGATTTTAATATAATTCGTCTTGATCGAGAGGATTCACGTGGAGGAGGAGTACTTTGGAGGATCACAAAGTGCTACTCCTTCTATAGAGTGAATTTTCCTCAAACTCCAGGTATTGAAGTTGTCGCATGTCAGGCTGTTATTAAAAATAAAAGCCTTTGCATTGCTTCTGTATATATTCCTCTCTAGAGCCTCGATAAACCGAAAACAACTCTCAGATATTTGTTCGGTCCTTCCTTCCACGGTTGGTCATGGGAGATTTTAACTCTCACGGTACAGGCTGGGGAGAACTGTATGATGACAACCGATCTTCCTTGATATATGACCTCTGTGACAACTTCAACATGACAGTACTTAACAATGGAGAAGTAACACGTTTGGCTGGTACATCCTCAGTTGGCAGTAGATTAGACCTCACACTTTGTTCGAATTCATTATCGTTGGATTGCACATGGAATGTGATTCAAGATCCCCACGGTAGTGATCACTTGCCGATAAAAATTTCGGTTGCCACCGGGTTCAATCCGTCGAAATCTGTCAACGTCACGTATGATCTTACCCGTCACATCGATTGGACAAACTTTAGGACAGCAGTAGATGAAGCCGTAACAACGGTAGAAAGGTTTTCACCGCTGGAAGAATATAACTTCCTCTCCAACCTGATCTTAGACAGCGCGCTTCAAGCTCAAACTCGACCAGTTCCAGGAACGTCATTTCACCGGAAACCTCCTTCTCCATGGTGGGATCAGCAATGCACCGAGGTTTACCGTAAAAAGTCCGACGCGTTTAAAGTTTTCCGTAGACGTGGAACACCTGAGCACTTCGAAGTATACACGGCTCTCGAACGCGAGCTTAAGAGCCTCATCAAGGCCAAGAAACGCGGATACTGGCGAAAATTTGTGAACGGGCTATCGCGCGAAACGTCGATGAGTACTCTTTGGAACACGGCGCGAAGATTGCGTAACCGAACTACGAACAACGAGAGCGAAGAGTACTCGGACCAATGGATCCTCAAATTCGCGCGAAAAGTGTGTCCAGATTCGGTGCTGGCACGGATGATTCCTCGCGAAAACACGAATTCGATAGATGAGATTAGCCAACCCTTTTCAATGGTAGAGTTCTCTCTCGCACTCTTTTCGTGTGGCAATACGGCTCCAGGGGCTGATAGGATCAAGTTCAACTCTGCTTAAGAACCTCCCAGACGTCGCGAAGAGGCGCATGTTGAACTTGTTTAATCAGTTTCTGGAACTCAACATTGTACCGGATGATTGGAGACGGGTGAGAGTTATTGCCATTCAAAAACCTGGTAAGCCCGCGTCCGACCACAACTCCTATCGACCCATCGCGATGTTATCTTGTATTCGAAAGTTGTTGGAGAAAATGATCCTTTTCCGCCTGGACAAATGGGTTGAGTCGAACAACCTGCTTTCAGATACTCAATATGGTTTCCGTAGGGGTAAGGGAACGAACGACTGTCTCACGTTGCTTTCCACGGATATTCAGTTAGCTTTTGCTAAAAAAGAGCAAATGGCTTCTGTATTCTTGGACATAAAGGGGCTTTTGATTCAGTATCTGTTGAAGTTCTTTCAGATAAACTCCACGCTTGTGGCTTTTCTCCATTAATGAATAATTTTTTGTACAATTTGCTGTCAGAGAAACATATGAGCTTTTCTCATGGAACCTCTACAGCTTCACGATTTAGCTACATGGGTCTCCCCAGGGATCATGTTTAAGCCCCCTTTTGTATAATTTTTATGTCAAAGACATTGACGGTTGTCTAGGTGACAACTGTACGCTGAGACAACTTGCAGATGACGGCGTAGTGTCTGTCACGGGACCCAATGGGGTCGATCTGCAAGGACCCTTACAGGATACCTTGGACAATTTGTCTACTTGGGCTCTAGAGCTAGGTATCGAATTCTCTACGGAGAAAACTGAGTTGGTAGTTTTTTCAAGGAAGCATAACCCTGCACAACCGAAGCTTCAAATTTGGGGTAAGCCGATAACTCATTCTATGTCATTTAAATATCTTGGGGTCTGGTTCGATTCAAAGTGCACCTGGAGATCCCATATTGAGTATCTGAAGCGAAAGTGCCAGCCAAGGATCAACTTTCTCTGCACAATTACCGGGACCTGGTGGGGAGCGCATCCGCAAGATCTTCTAACGTTGTACCGGACAACGGTTTTGTCGGTTATGGAATACGGTAGTTTTTGTTTTCAGTCAGCGGCTCGGTCGCACTTAATTAAACTGGAACGTATTCAGTATCGGTGTCTTCGTATCGCGTTAGGTTGCATGCACTCGACTCACACCATGAGTCTTGAAGTGCTGGCTGGCATGTTGCCACTCGGATCGGTTTACAGAGTTATCTCTCCGGCTCCTCACCAGGTGTGAAGTTACGAACCCCAGGTGATCGAAAAATTTTGAGAAGCTTCCTGAGTTGAATCCTCAAACGCGCTTCATGACTTTGTACCATTTGTACATAACACAGGACGTCAGCCCTTCGCCGAACATTTCAATCGTGTTTGCTTCTCCGATTTCGACAATTCGGTACATTTTGATTTATCCATGAAGCAGGAGCTTCACGGAATCCCAGACATCATCGTCCTATGATTGCTCCTGTGATATTTGCTGCAAAGTTTGGCCAAGTTGATTCCACTAAATCGTTCTTCACTGACGGATCATTGATAGAGGAGTCAGCAGGCTTTGGAATATTTAATGAAATTTATAGCGCCAACCGTAAACTTCAAGCTCCTTGTTCCGTATATGTCGCTGAATTAGCGGCAATACACTTTACGCTAGAAATTGTTGCCTCATTAACACCGAATCAGTACTTTATTTTCACGGATAGTGTCAGTTCTATGGAGGCTATTTGCTCCTTGAGGCCGGTAAAGCACGTCTTGTATTTTCTCATGAAAATGCAGGAGCTTCTAAGTGCTTTAACTTCGCGTTATTTTACCATCACCTTTGTATGGGTTCCATCTCATTGTTCACTTCAGGACAATGAGAAAGCGGACTCGCTTGCAAAGGTGGGCGCTATGGAAGGCGATATTTATGATCGACAAATAGCCTTTAATGTATTTTTTGCTATTTTTCGTCAACAGTCACTTGTCAGTCAGCTGGCAGTATAAATGGAGTAAAGGAGATTTGGGGCGATGCCAATATTCTATCATTCCAAAGGTGTCGAAGAAATCTTGGTTTGGGTGGTTGGATGTGGTTCGAGACTTCATTCGTGTCATGTCTCGCCTCATGTTCAATCGTTATTCTCTGAACGCTCATTTATACCGTGTTGGGCTGAGTGACACCAATCTCTGTGAGTGTGGACAAGGGTATCAGGACGTAGATCACATTATTTGGTCATGTGCCGAGCATCGTGGAGTCAGATCTGAGCTTTATGATTCCCTTCGAGCTCGAGGTAGACAATCCAATGTGCCAGTTCGGGATATTTTGGCTGTACGTGATCTGGAGTACATGTAACTCATTCATGTGTTTTTGACTAACATTAGCCTAAGATTGTAGTTAGTTTAATCTGTATGTTTAGTATTAGTTTTTTTTCTGCAGCTATCTTTGATTTTTTTTTCTTTTTCAAAAAATGTTTAAGTTAAAAAAAATTTCTAAAGTTGTATAGTTATAGGTTTTTAGACAATTCAGAATTTAAAATAAACGTGTTATGTAAACCACACTTCAAATTTATGCCCAACTTCCCATTCATTAAATAATCATCCTATTAACCTCGAGACGGCCGCGAGTAATCGGTTCTATCCCTTTAACTTTAGTTTTATGACAAATGCTGAATATAAAAATGAAAACTTGACTATGTAAAGTTTATCCGATTGAGCCTGTACAAATAAATTATTTAAAAAAAGTAAATTACTATTATGTTAGAAATTTGCTTTAGTTAAAAATTAAAAAAAAACTTGTAAATCTGCTGCATTCGTTTTCCAACTTGCTTTAAATCTGAGAATGAATGAACTATCCGTTTGACTATCAAAACATTTATAGAAATTCTGAGCTGATGCATTCCTAATGCGAGTCCCATCTGTCTATGTCACTGTGTATGTAGATTCAAAACAAACTATTTATTCATCAACTTTCAGAAACAAATTTATGCATATTCTATCACCTAATCGTTTGTTTTGCGGCACCTGCCTTGCATCTTGCCATATACCAATTTGTACTGTCATACGAAATTCTCCATGGAATGAATATGCGTTGAATTTGGGTTATTCACCTATCTTACAAAACTCCAACTATAAGTGATTGAATTGGGTCCGTCACAAACACCGCTTGCACTTATTGCAAATTGTTTACCAATGAATTAGCCGTGACTTGCTGAAGCTTTTGGGTCAATTCGATGCAAACAAATAAACCGAATCTTTGCTTTGAATGATATTTTCCAAACCGCTCCATCTGTGAGTTGTCTTGAGCTTTTCAAACAAAAACAGGTTGCGTAGATATCGATAGACCTGGTGGGAATTTGATTTGACTATGAGGAGGATATGGCCTAACGATTCTGACCTGTCGAATTACTATTCATCAAAAGGTGCTACCGAAACATCGCTGATTAGGTTTTAAAGGTTGCCTATTGACTGGATCTGTGATCGTTGGAGGTCAATGCCAAACGCAAGAAAATAATGATGATTAGCATCTTCGAATTCATATCGTACGGAGGGTGGTTCCTCCAGAACCGGATCCAATTTAAAATGTCCGCCGCTTTTATTAATGACTTTGATTCAGGTTTTCACAGCGCATCTATCGTTCCCAGAAACAGTTGGTGCTGCCGGTAGATAGCTGCTCTAGCCTGCTATTTCCTCATTTTTCGAATAAATACACGAAGCTCATTTGTCACTAGCGGTGATTGGTTGAGGATATTACAGACTGCAGATTTATTTTGCCGTTTGATTATGTGGGAGAGTGAATTTGAGCTAGCAGTCACATTTAGTCATCTGATAAGCAAGTCTATTATTGATTGACTAGATTTTAGCTTGCAGGATTTAATTTGTTTATTTCGAAGCGTATAATGAATCATTGTTGAATTAAGTTATTTCTATGAGAATCTCCTTTTTAGTATCAACATTATAAATCATCGTGGATTGCACATCGAGTCCTCCCTTAGCTCAGTTAGTAAAGGTGCAGCTACAAAGCAACACCATGCTGGAGGTGGCTGGGTTCGATTCCCGGTCTGGTCTAGGAATGTTTCGTTAAGGAAAATTTATCGACTCCCTGGACAATCATACTAATGCAAAAATGGTACCTGGCATTGAAAGCTCTCAGTTTATAACTGTGGAAGTGCATCTAGAACACTAAGTTGAGAGCAAGCAATAAGCTTATTGTGAAAGCAATAAGCTTGAAATGCTTAAAAAAAGAAGCAAGATTGTGAGTTGAGAAAAAAAATTGAGCATTGCAAATCCAAATCCAGCTTATCTGACTCACTGTTTCTGCTTGTTAATGATTTGAATTGTTATCGTTATCCACTAGAAGTGACCGTTTTATCATAGATCTTTCTATAATTATATCTGTTTATGTAGACATTTTGTTTCCCTTTCAACCATACTTGATTGTTAATTATTCCTTGTATGTCTAGTGAGCATTTTAATTCTTTCTACTTGTTTATTTTATTTACAAATCTGTAGGGTTTTGATTGCATGGGGCTTTTACCGAATCCGCGGTAAACTTTTAAATTTATTGCTATATGGCCGTTTAGATCGACCTTGCTGGCTTAAATTACGTTTACAGGTCCTACAGTTGAAGTTATACATATATTTTTAAATTTTATCAATGTTTTCGTTGCTGTTGTCCAAATGAACCCTAGCCCTGTAATTTTTCTCTAGGCAATATATTACAGACTGCCTACATTGCTCCATACCGTAGCCAGGATATATCAACCATGCACATATTGCTTCCACTGATGAGCTTTGTAACAGTTGATCCTCCAATGATTTGGTTCTGGTTTGTGAAGATTAAAACCAGCCACGACTATGTTGGGCGAGAGGAAATAATGGGCTTCACAATGTAAACTCTTCTCCACTGCCTGCAGCAGCTGCTAGCCTAGTCGATGGTTTCGACTTTCTAAACATGTCTCAGGCCATTCAAAATCGCAACTATCTTGATAAAGCTCGATTCAAAGTGAGTCTGGACGCACGGTTTAATACACCACCGCGTCACTGTTGGTTGCAGCAAAAAACGTTTGGCAGGCATTTTTTGATGTTTCATTGAAACAAAAATTGGTGAAAGTTTTTGTCGATTGATCGACCCATCTCTAAATTACGGATCATGGAACTTGCGAAAAGACAATTAATTGTGCACAAAAATATAGAGAATCTTTCGTAAAAATAGCAAAAGTATTAAAATTCCCAACGTTGTGTCTTGTAATCAATCGTTACAAGGATACTCTGAGTGTGGATAGAGCACAGCACATCTATCATATAAGTGGCACTAGGGACAAAGAGCTGAGGAGAAAGGTGTTGAGGTACATGAAAGGCAGCCCAGGTGTCTCCATACGTGATTTGGCAAAGAAGTACGATTCCAACTTTTCCACCGTGCGTAACATCCTTTCAAGAGAAGGATATAAGGCTTTTGGGCCAGAAAACATCCGAATCGCTCTCTGAAACAAAATTTAGTGGCCGAAAAGCGAGCATGATTACTATACGAACGAATTGTGAGGAAATTTGATGGCTGTATTTTAAGGGATGATGAAACATCTGTCAAAATGGATTATAAACAAATCCTCGAAACAAAAGTTTACCTGGAAACTGGTCGTGGGGATGTCCCTTCCAGGTATAAATTTGTTTTTGATGATAAGTTAGCTCGGTAACTAATGATTTGGCAAGGAATCTACATAGCACATACCACAACAAGCAAAATTAGTTCCAGGAATCCAAAAGTAACATTGAGTTGTACCTATTTCCGATAATATATTTGCTGTTAAGTTGTGCTCTAACTACGATGTAAGCAGCTTTCATGATGTTTACAAAAAAAGTGAACAAGTAATAAATTTTATATTATAACATAGCAAATAAGTACAACAATGCTATTTATACTAAAAATTATGCAAAAAGCCAATGTCAAAGTAAAAAAAACAGAAGGGAGGTAAACATGTAATACATAATCTGAAAGTAGCAAAAAAAGTCTTTCAACTTCGACCTACTGTTGATATAAATACTAGACTCTGGTCAATTATTTGTTTCGCATGGATGTTTCTTTTACACATTATTTTGAACATACAACAAAAAGTCACATCAAAACCACTATTTAAGTTTACCAACAGCTGGGTTGGCTTATCGAATCGGCCAAACCGTCGTAGGATTAAGGTCTTAGAGGTCTTAAGGACACTTAGAATTTTATGCCGAGTTTCGGCTTTCTGAAACCGAGATCCGCACAGCCGATCTCTCGGTTTTGATCTCGGCTTTATTATGTTAACCGATAGTCTCGGTTTGGGTCAAACTGAAAACTCATTTAGTTAGCTGGAAATCTCGGCATGAGCAAACTGATGTACCGGTTAAAATTCAAAACAAACAAAACTGAGGGTTACCGAGATTTCGGTTAAATTGTGTGTAAATACTCAAAGTTTTGGATAAGATTTTCATCGAAATATTGAATATTTCATGCCTATAGGCAAAACCCTGCATAGATGGTGTTTTCCGTCAAATCCATAGCTGGCTGAAACAAGAAGGCGTGAAGTACAGCGAGCTAGATGGACGCATCATGTAAGCCAAGACTTGGAGAGCGTGTGCGCAACCGAGGATGGAGAGAAGCAGCCATGAACCCGGTGAATCGGAGTAGAATTATTGAAGAGGTTTTAACAGTTTTACTACATCAATTATGTAGTGCCAAAAAATTTATGTTTTTTTCACCGCTTCACAAACAACATACGATTTACTCCACTTGCGAATGAAAACAATATGGCGCATGGCGGTTGACAGATAAAAAGAAAAGCCGAACCTCGGCTTACCCCACTGCTAAACCGATATTTCGGCATGATCGGCAACTGAGGTCGGTTGAGTTTTGGTTAACGTTTGTGCTCGGCTCCTAGTGATGCCGAGAATCAGCTTAATAATGATGTTACCCGATATTTCAGTTTAAAGTGATGCTGAGACTCAGCATCATTCGATTTTGTGCCGAGTTATCAGTGGAATACAAAAATGCCGAGTGAATTCAGCTAAATGTTTAACCGAGCCCGTGAATAATTTTTAAGTGTGTATCTGAAATAATCCGGACACCTCAAAACGTGAATAAAACATAAATTTCGCATTATATTTCCGTCGTAGTTGTTTATTTCAGATTCATGGGATGTGTTTTAACAATTCGTGAAGTCAAAACATAGTTATTCGGTATTTGCATAAAATTTTCAAACTTTGCGCTTAACTCCGTCCATTAGGTTTGTACAGACTCTTCAGAAATCGTAGAAGCCGTCTTTGTCCAAATTTGCTGGAAATGTTTGATGTCTTTGATTCCTTGCTTCTTTCCAAAAAGCTTCCGCTTCATCAGAGCCCAATAACTCTCGATTGGTCGTAGCTCTTGGCAATTTGGCGGTTTTGAGGTTTTTGGCATAATGTTCACTTGATTTGCTTGGTACCACTCCATCACAGTGTTAGCACAGTGGCTTGATGCCAAATCGGGCCAGAACAAAGGTTTTTCATTGTGACTTTTGATGAAGGATAGCAATCGCTTCTGCAGAAACTCTTGCTGATAGATCTCCTTGTTGATTGTGCCTGTAATGACGAAAGATTTACTCTTTTTGCCACACGTGTAAATTGCTTGCCACACAAGGTATTTTTTGGGAAATTTCGATGCCTTCTTCGTACTGACATGCTCAGCTGTAGCATTTCTGGCCATAGCAGTAAAAAGGCAGCCCTGGAAGCTGCTTGAAATCCTCCAGAACATAGGTTTCTTCGTCCATAACAACGCATGAAAACTTCGTCAAATATTCGCAGTACAAACGTCGAGCCCGTGATTTTGCTGCCAAGTTCTGTTTTTCGTTGCGATTTAGAACTGTTTTTATTATATACGACTTAAGTCCCAAACGTTGTTTTGATTTTTGAACAAAACCAGGCGACATCCCTATTTTACGAGCCACCGTTCGAATGTAGAGATTTGAGTTTTTCGTTAATGTCCTTTTCACCTTTCGGTTCATGACAGTATCAGCGCTTCCAATGTTTTTGACACTTCTCGGTTTCCTCTCCACCGTCAATCGTTCCGAAAATGATTTGAGCACATCGTGAACAGTGGATTTAGACAAATCCAATGTTTTTGCAAGGTCTCGTATTGACAAGTCAGGATTTGCCGTACGCCCGTACAAAAATTCGCTCGCGCACTTGTTTTTCTTTCGTCGCCATCTTGAATACTAAACATGAAATGTAAACATCAATCTTAAGTTTTTTTCATCACAGGCTCTCAGCTATAATACTGTGAAATGTTTAATTCCTACGTGCAATATTTCAAAAGCTACAATGATTTGAAGGTGTCCGGATTAATGTGGATACAGATTTTATAATATCTTATAACATTCATATTATTAGTACAATCCTGTGAAAGTCAGACAAAAAGTTGTTTGAATATCCATGATTGTTGAAACCATCATAGTTTTGGTGATGGACCATCTCGGATAACTTTTGAAAAGGGCGTGTTTCTTGAATTTTTAGTTACTCTTGAAAGTTAATTCAAAATATCTCGAAAACGGTTACTTTTAGGGAGATCATAATTTTTTAGTCATTTCAATTACAAATTTAATGTTAGTATATAATTTGGCATTTAAAAGTAAAAGTACTTTAATAAGTTAATAACTTTTATGAAAATCTTCTTAATATTGCTATTGGAATAACTTTTTTAGCAATTGTTTGCCCATGTTGTTCTTACCTTTTAAACAATGGCTATTTTTCCAAATTTTACCATCGAAATAAAAAAAAATAAAAACAGCTTTTTTCGGAAATATGAATTACATGTTTTAATTGTGATTTTTTTTACAGTGTTGATTTGTTTACTTGGAAATTTTGATATCTCACCATTTTTTGTCAGACACTTTTTCTCTAAAACGGACGATTTCCGAGTTATCGTTCCTAAAACTGTTCTATAAAAACACATAAGCCCTTGTCAAAAGTTATTCTTGAGTTCAAACAATATATTCTTGTGTCAAAATACGTATTAAATTATACTGAATATGCTTGTGAAATTTCGTCCAAATCCAAGCGGCTCGGGTGAAATTTTGACATTTCTAGGGTATTTTTTCATTAGGGCGAATCTACAATTGAGAGATTCTCTCTGGGCTCGCTCTCTTTCATTCATAAACCAACCACCTTTACGTTTTTCATTCGACTATTTGTAGAGTATGCTATCCAGCACGGTTGTGTTTCGATCTGTACTGAAGAATCCCTCGAAAGTTTTATAATGGCGCTGTAATGAATGAAAGAGAGCGAGCCCCGAGAGAATCTCTCAATTGTAGATTCGCCCTAATAAAAAAAACCCCTAGATTTTATTTAGAACTGCTCTATAATAAATCAAAGAATATTGCACTTTACAATCATTATGGCTTATATTTAATAGTTCTGCGTCATCAATTCAAGGAATCGAATGGGGCTGTACCTTGTAGTTTGAAACAGTTTGAAATGAGAGTAAGAAATTTGTAGTAAATCATGGCTCAAACACTGAATCATTAATCTGATAGGTACACTGAGGCAAAAGAACTTAAGAATTTCATAAGACATGACTTATAAAGCATGATGGTTTTTATTTCATAAGCCACTTATGAATTTCCTATCCATCAATTATACATTTCATACGCGCGACTTATGATTTCCAGAGTGTCGTTGACGTTATCATTTTTAGTCAAAAGTCAGTTTGACAAAATGGCTGAAACTATAAGCTTTGTATTAAACGAACAGCAGCTAATCGTAGATTTGAATACGGAGGTACCGGTTGTGTTCATCGCACTGTTTACGCAGGCAGTCGACTTGCTAACGCTGAATAAAAGTTCTTTTCGTGCTTGTTAGACATGAAACAAATTTGGAGTTGGGTTGTGGATTGGCGGCAGAGAAATGCAAGTATTTCCCATTTATTTTTTATTGCTATTTTAATTGATTTCCTTCAAATTCACAAATTGCTTGCTGCGTAAAGACAGAGTATATATTCCACTGGTACCGTAACCAGGCCCTGGAAGAACCAGCACGAATAACTAGATATCTAGTCGATGTAAGTTTTTCTTTTTTTTCTTTTTCCCTATATAACCTAAAAAGTTTAATGTTTTATTTTAACAGAAACTCCATTCGTAGAATCATGAAATTCAAGCAGATCATCCTTCCACCAAATATGCCAGCAGCAGCCAAATAAACAACCCAGTGAACGAAATTAATAAATCCAATGTGAACGGAATGAAGGAATGAATAAATTCCGTAAATCCGATTTTTATTTAATAAAAAAAACATTCAAGAGTACCAAATGATTTATTATTTTACCAACAAGGACATCTTTATCAAATTTAGTCCATTATTTAAAAGGTGGATAAAATGGTAAAAACATGTATATCTGAACTATGAAATTCGTATATCATGCTTATTATATTCATAACAAGTTTACAATGAAATGCATAACTAAGCATTATGATTTTGCTTAGTAAATGCTTATATTATTCATAACACCTGAATATGGTTTTCATACGACAACTAATAACAATCTTAAGTGAAAACATTTTTAATTTCCCCTTCCTAGTCATAGGTTAAACTTATGATTTTCATAATGGATCCTTTTGTCGCAAATTCATAAGCGATTCTTATAGAATTCTTAAGTTCTTTTGCCTCAGTGTAGAGCATATCTTTTTAAAGCTCGATTCAAAGTAAATCTGGACGCACGGTCTAATACACCACCGCGTCCCTGGTGATTGGAACAAAAAACGTTTGACAGGCAATTGTTTAGGTTTCATTGATAAAGAAATTGTTGGTTTTTCTCGATTGATCGACGCATCATGAAATAACGGATCATGGAACTTGAGATAAGAAATTTAATTGTGCACAAACATCTAGAGAAGGTGGTCTGCCTCAAAAATAGCAGAAGTGTTAAAATTATCATAAAAGTGGCACTAGGGACTAAGAGCTGAGAAGAAAAGTGTTGAGCTCCGTGAAAGGCAACCCAGGTGTCTCCATACGGGATTTGGCAAAGAAATACGATTCCAACTTTTTCACCGTGCGTAACATCCTTTCAAGAGAAGGATATACGTCTTTTTGTGCCATTCATTCTGCAACGTTATGTTTTGGTCGGATCTATCTAGCTTGGCACTACTCTAAGGAGGTACTAGAATGGTATGCTGCAAACAATTATTATTTCGTCGCCAAATCCTCCGAATTTCCCTGAGTTCAGACCGATTGGAAAATATTGGGCAATAGTCAAGCGAAAACTTCGAGGTTGCGGTAAAGATGTGACAAATGCACAACAAATGCGTTTAAAGTGGAAGAAGTTCGCCGGTACAGTGTCACCAGCGACTGTGCAGATCATGATGGCATCGATCACAAGGAAAGTGCGACATTTCGTTCGAAACGGTGAAATCGACAAAAAGTTTTCATAAGGGCCAATGTCGCAAACGTAAACAATGACTTTTTCCTCAAATTTCTCGAGAATGCTAACTTAATCATAGTGAATAATGACGATGATTGTACAGAACAGGAGTTCCCCTTTATAATAGAAGTGTTAGTTTACTTGAGCGAGTTAGCATTTTCAAGAAATTCGCAAAAGAAGCCATTGTTTACGTTTGCGACATTGGCCCTTATGAAAACTCCATGTCGAAATGTAATAACTTGTTATATATCGTTTGAATAAATACCCTTTTGTTTGACGTTTTGATGAACCGTGTATGTTGTTTAATTCTTAAGTTATGATCACTTGAATAAGTCCAAATTTACTTTGAATCGGGCTTTGGCATTAAATTGTTCCATAGTCAGGGAAATATTGAAGTTTTAGATATAATTAAAACAAAATGATGAAAACAGCAACCCCGGATTAAGCCTTTTCAAAGCCTATTTGGATTGTGTAGGTTCCGATAGTGTGCTGCCAAGCCCACCATGCGACACCTAAAATTATATTAATACGCTATAACTGCTGTGCGGTAACGGTAAAATCAACAACACCAACCGTAGTTTATGGGTGAATCCTATAAACAGACTAAAAAAACAAAGCGCTGCGTGTGACGAGATTTGACATTGAAATATTCTCACACGGTTAGCTTGTTGCCATCTCACCCCTGAAGCTCAATCAGCATATTTTGAATATGATGATCGCGGCTTAACAACCGCTGTGGTTTATAAATCGAGCTTCCAATGCGAAATAAAACTCTTTTCTTTATAGAAAATCACGGGAAAAATTTAATCTTCCTTGAAAATGGTTGGGATAAGAACTCCGCTCGACGTCGGAAAATACGTCAGCCGTATTTTCTGAATCTTTCACAAATGATTATTTTGCAAGAAGGGTTGATATTTAAACTATAAATACTATGGGCAACCCCAATGGAGTTGTACGAAATGTTGACGTAGAAATACTAATTTGATAAATATCGAATTGAAGGTTGTTTTCTCGCTATTCCCATTGTTTTAGTAACCAGGATTTTATTCAGACAGAGCGTAGAGTTGTGCTTAAATTCACGACAAATCATTCGCAAGTTGTAATAGAAATATGCCATATCCATTCTTTCTCTGGATGTAATCGTGAAAAAACGCGGTAACCGGTGGAACTTGAATCCACAATTTCCATTTCAGTACACTGTTGTAGGTAATTCGCTTCTTACCACCACAGTTTATTAACGTTAGCGAATCACATGATTGTAGATTTCTGGTTAAAAGAAGCTCGCTTCGTTGATATAAAAATACTAAACAGAAGACAGGTACTTTTTGGAGATGTTATGATCTCATATTGACTTATCTGTTAATAAAAATGACAAGAACGAAACAAAACGTTATTAATTTTAAAAATATTTTGTCAACTTGTGCTGTTATCTGAAAGAGTGAACATGTACAAATATTTTCACTTTGCTTATCAAAAATAAAAACAGATGGATTATTTCATCGGGTAAAATGTCTTATTACAGACACCCGTCTATAATGTTGACACAAGAATCAACCGGTGAAAAATAACATGCTCAGCGTCTAACACGATGAATTATTCATAAACTTTGTTCATTAATTGCTCATACCAATATTGATAAAATCATAAATAACCTGTTCGTTAGGGCACGGCACTAACAGGCAGAAGTCGTTAGCTCAAGGATATACGATACATAGTCTTCAACACCGAAAAATAGTCCACACATAAAATACAAATGAAGTGAAAAAGTATATGTGGACATACATACTGGTTTTATGTACTCGTAAGAATTATGTATGATTACAGATAGACTTCATTTGTTGTTCACATCGCGAAAATTCATGAGTGAACTCACTGAAATAATCGCTGCTCTTTATCAACATGGTTTTGAATTAGGCGTTTTGTTTCCAATGGATTTTACGTTTAGGCTTTAAGGCGGTTTCTGAAGCAAAATAATGATTTTTTCATGTGTTCTTCTTCTGGCTCTGGTTGGCCACAGTTTATAAAAATTTCAACATGCGTTGGCTACAGAAGGTAACCATGGAAACGAATACTGACATAGAACACTTTAGCCATATAAAATCAACTTTAAAAGTTTAACAGAACAGGGAAAAACATTCGATTAGTTTTATTACCAGCCTTTCTTCCTTTTCAAGCCGAAAATATACCCTTGATGCCGAAAGGAGTACAACACCACTGATCGATCGAGTGAAAACTTGAAAAGAAACATGATTTAAAACCGTCTCCCGCTTGACCGAGGGAAGTTCTCATCATTTATCAACCCAGCAGCAGCAGCAGCGGCAGCAGCGTTGAGCGCGAGAGTTGAACTGAGAGAGCGAGAAAAGTCGCTTAGATCATCTGCCTTAAAACTCTCTTGTTGAAAGAATATTTTCGACAAAAGTGGAATGAAGGGTTAAACGGACGATTTGGATGTTGAGTTTCAATGCAACACGGTACATAGAACTCGATGTTGAATTTTAAGTGTTCGAAGAGAAGAACTTTTCTAAGTTTGGGGTTGTAAAGAACAAAAAATCTCTGCGGAGAAATTTATTACCGGAATACCACAGTGGGCTGTTTTTTCTTCGCAAACAATCATCTCTCTTGATCGCCATACGGAATAGTTATAGTTCGTAATATAAACTGATTAGCCTACCAGTTACCAGTTTGGTACCAGCTTAACTCAACCGTGAACTTTAATCGACGAAAAGAGTAGTAAAGTATACTCTTTCACTGACATATGAAGACAATTTTATTGTTTTGCTTACATTTAAAGCTCGAAAATAAATTAAGATGGTAAAAAATCCTTTGGATTCTTTCTGATGATTGGAAAAGTGTCATCGTTAAAAGTTAAACATCGTCTGCCAACTAACAAAGGTACGATTGAATTGCAAAATTACAATATTGATTTATTTATTTATATATTAAGTTACTTATTTATTTATTTATTCTCATTATAACATCCCCAAAAACAATTGCATTCTTCATATATGCATCAACTACTATTTATTTCAGCAATATGATGAATTCAACATATGCTCGAATTATTCTCTGTTTTATTCACACAATTCTGGAGAAATTATTAAACTATTCATAGCGTGGTTAATGTCTTCTTTATGAATTATAAAAGCACACTTGTTTCACTCCACTATATGGTCTTTAAATTTATTCTACTAATTATGAATTTTTTCAACTGGTCATGAACTGGTCAAAATATTTGATTGCAGAATTTTATTGTTGAAATAATATTCAATATGACTTGAAAACTAAATCAGTTTTTGGGATTCGGTATGTTTGCAATTTTTTTTTTTGATTTTGTGCTAATGTTAGAACTTTAGTTCACCTATAAAAAATGCTTTTGGTTCTTACAGAAAAACTGATAGAATTTATCTCTATCTGTTGACCAGTTTCGAGTTCTATGCTACCCATTTGGTGTATTTTCAGGTTTTTAACGCTTCAGGTTTTTAACGCTTTTAACTCTCGTTCGACTGAACAGAATGAATTCATTCATAAAAGTATAAAAAAATGTAAAAAAAAGGTTCCTAAGAGTGAAAAAGGAAAACGTACAGGGTAGAGGGATTTCCAGCAACTGAGATGAACGTCAGTTCGCCCGGGTAGTGTACATTACAGGACGATGTCCAATTAATTACACATATAGAAACAGCCTCATACTAGATATAGTACATGTCAAATAAGGAAGGAATCATTTTATTTTCTTTGTCGTCTACGTGTCAACTATTATCATTATCTATGAATTTCACTTCCGCTTTCAATTCAAACAGCGACGCCTTGAAAAGCTTGAAAAATGAACTCCTATGTAAAACACACAACTCTTTGCTTCACAAATAGCCAATGTAGAGTATCTAATAAGTAATAGATGCAAATTAAACTATGGCATCTCATATCCAAACGCCTAATCTTATTTTACAATCGCTATAATATTTATATTTGCGTCTGATTAGCTAAAAACAATAAAGAAAGGCGAAAGTCAATATGAGAAGAAAGCATTGATTTGTATTTTACTAGCAATAGTTAAATCGGTTTTTCAATCGGTAGAGAACTTTGTTTTCCTCGGCTATTTTATAGATGGCATCGTCAATCAGCGCATTTTTTTAACAACAATAATCACGCATGCGATCAATCATCAATTGTGGCAAAGACGTCATCAAATACTTGGTTATACGAAATGGCTTGAATTCAATTTAACTGATGTTCAATTTTATCTATTCAATCATGTACATCTGCATTCAAATTGGAAACTGCCTCACTAAGGTTTTCAGCAAAAAATTAACATCACAAAATCACAAGGCTCGTCACATGTCATTAATGTGTAGAATGAAGAAAATGGGCCCTAATACACTTTCTTATTGTATTTCAAGCCTGTTCTCCATAGGGCTCGAAACAGTGTCATTATAAGCAGTCCGTTGAGTTCTGTCAGACAAATGGCTTTCAAAAATATCTAAATGCTCGATTGTTTTTAATAACAAGCACCGAGAATTTTTTTCAAAAACACTTTTCAGAAACAAAACAAAAGAAATACAAAAATTGTATTGTTACGTTACGTTCTCTTTCCATATGCAAATTTTCAATTTATCACTGTTTCACAAAAATGACCTTTACACAAATACAAAAATAAAAAGTACAATAAATTTACAATAAAAAAAACCATGCAACTACTATTTTTGCTGCCGAGCAATAAAGCATACTGTCCATGTATTGTTCCATTGAATTGCTCTTTTGTTATCACGATATATGGACAATAAACTATTGTAGAAACAATTTCGATAATAAAAACACAATAGAATGAATGATTTTTGTTGGTAATTCTTCGAGAAAAAATGGATACAAGCCTCCCTTTTTACCCTCCTAGAAGGGTATTTAGATCGCCTGAAAACCTGACTTTTGATTAGTGGCCCAAAGAGCCGAGTGTCATATACCATTTGACTCAGCTCGACGAACTGAGCACATGGCTGTGTGTATGTATGTGTATGTGTATGTGTATGTGTGTGTGCGTTACAAACAATGTCACATCGGTTTCACAGCCATTTGTGAACCGATTTCTGTTTTGTTGAACGCTATTGTTTTCTTTTCATTCGGACATTTCGTTGCAAAGATATGAACGAAACAGTACTTTACGGCCTATTATAATAGTAACCATACAGTTTAGTCTCCAATTACACACTGAGCTGTTTGTGTAACAATTTTAGTTTTGTTGATGACGAAACAATGCTATATTGTTCTTAAAAAATCTGTAAAAAATGCATTACGATTGGATAATTCCTCATTGAGATATGACCAAAACAATAACTGGGCGCACATAATTGTGAGATGAAAACATACTCGTTGCAGTTCAAACCAGGACAAGACAACTCGCACCAATCGATGCCGCTTGCATTCTATTGTGTCGCAGCTGGTGCGATGTATGGCAAATTAGATGCGCCAGACAGCGGACTAGATGCCACACTATGAGACTCTATAGAATAGAGCAGGATCGGTTGGCGTGAATGGTAGCCCGAGTAGAGTCTGCGATCAAACAGAAAACTAAAAATGATGTTGTGATGTTTCCGATAATGATTACTCAGGTTGCTGCCGTTTTGGTCATTTTAACGGTTGAAACATCAAAATTGATAGCAAACATTTAATCCTGTGATATCAAATTTAAAACTTATCCTGCTCTCAGTGAGAGCAAATTAAAATGTCAATCTGCTGAACATTTTTACCATGATACTCTTTCAATACAATGCAAACAATTCTATTTTTATCAAAGAAAAGATAACAAGCAAGATTTAAGCAACATGAAACCTAAATTTGATATCAAATATGAAAACTGTGAATGGATGAAAAATTAATGAAAGTACCATATTGACCACATTTGAGTTCGTAATTCTGGAGAAGTGTAAGAAGGGCTCAATCTCACCATCGGTAGACTAATTCGGGTTTTTGTTGTAAAATTCACATCCACAGTAGGTTCTGTGGTGGGAAACAATAAGTTTAGTTGGTAGTTTATCACTAAAACCAATCAGAATTTATGGTATCTACTAAACATTTAGTGTTACAATAGCCTCTATCCTATTTCCATTGTTTCCATCCTAGTTCCATTTAGAGCCACCATTTCACCCATACCCCTTGACACTTATCTAAGACAGCGTCAAACTAGTTGGATTTTATTTGAATAATCATGTCTCTATTGCGTGAAGTACGTATTCAATTATAATGTTTTGAAATATAAATATCCTTCTTATCAACATGAAACGCAAGGAGTGGACAACAATTTCTACTAGAACCAAAGATGTGAAGAGAAAGTATTGATAGGTCCGTTAGAGTACGGCAGGCTGTGGTAGCTTAGTAAAAGATTGTGTACTTGGTGGCATGCCCACCAAAGCCGGTACACCACTCGCACTCACTTCTTCGGTTACATCTTCCGCAAATGCTACACAGAAAAACAATCTGACTATTCATGGTGATGTACAGGGTGTCTCACAATAGGTATCACTGAAACAAAATGGGATTCCAGCACAACATGTTATGAAACTGCTTAAGGCTCCGAACTGCTTAAGGCTTTTTAATATTTGACACGGTTTCGGAGCTTTTGCAAATGTAATTTTAAAACTTGCCCCCATATGGCAACCATGGTAGCTGATAAATAGAAACAAACGAAATCGCTTATTTATCTTTAGCGATAAGTTGTCAAAAGAATACACTCAAAACGGGTATAATCATTTCCGCTGTTAATATTACCCATCTGAAATAAACCAAGACTGAAAAAAGGTGACACCTATTGTGAGACACACAGTAAATATCCGAGATTTTTGTTTACTCGTAGGATTTGATGGTGATAAGAAGGATCTTTCCATTTGAAAACATAGCTGGATTTTGCTTACGGCTCAATAACCCGGTGAATTACTATGAAATGGAATGTTTTCTGTACCTGCGGTAACATATTACGTCACATATCATTTTGATTCTATTCACAAGTTGGCGCGCTTGTGCCCAACAATCCCGTCACTCCCCTGCGAGAGACGCATCTTTATCACAGTCAACTCGTCACAGCTTTTTCGCTTTTTCGCTGACCGGTAAGATCCGCGAGGAGCCACACCAGCGTCGAGTCCATCGTCCAGGCGAGGCTTTGAGACGCGTACGAGCGGTGCAACGGTGGTATAAAAACGTCGTAAGGAGATGGAACGTCTTTTAGTTCTCATTTGAATTTTCACCTGACCGCTATAATCTGCCACTGCCATTCTCGGGGAAAAACGGATCGTTGTGTGGGTAGTATCATCCGTCGTGCGCGTATCTAGGCTTTACGAACTGTGTGAACAATTAACCTCTAACGAGGGTGTGAAAAAGTGACCGCAAGGACGGAGGAAGTGCGTGAGTGTGCATTTCAAGGAGCACTGCACGAGGTGCAACAACTGATTACATAAAGATACAACAGCAACAGCTCAGAAGGCGAGAAAAATGGTGAGTGACGATAGTTATCGGAACGAGAGGTTAGCCCGAAGGACCTTGCAAGGATTACTCGGTTGGAAAAGTGTGACATTAACATGTGACCTAGTGCACATTGCACCGAGTTGTGTGATTGATTGAAACTACCGGTTACGACGGTGGAGTGGTTGTAAAGAATCTCTGTCGGAGAAACGGGCTGACGGTTGGTGATCTATGGGCGGCGTTGAATGATGATGGAAGCTGTAAGAGGTGGTTTGTTTATGTTTTATGGATGGGCGTTCCGATGCAGATAGTGTTGTTTATGGGTTGGGTGAGAAAAGTTGCATAAGATTGTAAATATTAAAACATGGTTGATAATTAGTGCTAGTGTGTCAAACAAGCTTGGATAAAGGAAACAGAGAACCGCATCAAAACCGTATGCAAAACTTTAAAATCTACAATTACATGATTTACTGTATCTAAAATATACGCTAAGTTCGATGGCATTTTTGATAACTTGGATGATGATGATGTGTTTTATCTGAGTTAAGTAAATGTTTGGATTCCTATTTCTTCACCAGTAAAATCGCAATGAATCCAACGATCTCAATGCAAGTATTATGTCAACATTCAACTGAATGTCTCATCCAAAGTTATCCAGTATGCCTTTATATTTTGGGAACATAATTATTCAGCTTAGAAACGAAATAAAATGTATTTCAAAAGCTTGTTCAACTAAGGCAAGAAATTTTAAAATTCATGGAATCCAACTTTCCATTCAGTCACCCAGTATTATGGGCCACCGAGTATAATGGGTCAATGGTTCATTCATTTTGATTGTTAACCAAATTTGTGAAACTTATACAATTTAGCCCTCAAATAACGTTTTCATGGATATGAATAATATCACATTATTGTCAATGGCTACACGGTTTGTTCGAAATCACAAGAAATATACGATTAACCTATCATATTAGGTGGCTCATAATACTGGAGAGACCGCATATCGAATTTAAAGGGACAATCTAGCTTCCCATTGAAGTAGTGGGTTGGACATTTGGGGCCAATAATAGAAGTCGAGTCAA
The DNA here is from genome assembly GCA_034211315.2 of Aedes japonicus. Lineage (NCBI taxonomy): Eukaryota > Metazoa > Arthropoda > Insecta > Diptera > Culicidae > Aedes > Aedes japonicus. Next base: position 93,739 of record JASCZW010005726.1, read on the forward strand.
CCGTTTTGCTATCACAAATGTCGAAAACGATGACCGCGTGAAAACTTGTAACTTACTTGTGACGTCCTAACTAGCAAGAGGTTGTTTTGAAATGCGTTTTTTTATATCTGAAAGTGATCATTAAATGAAATCAATTTAAATCTTGCGTAAATTTATACTCCTACGTTTTCTCATTTCCCGAATTCAAAGGATCTAAGAGAACTTGTAATAAATTTCTTGAACAAGTCAAATTTTCTACAAAATTTTAAAATGTGGATAAAGTTCTTCTGTGAGCTTGTCGAAAATTATGGAAGTTTACTAGAAAATTTAACAAACTTCCGAAAGATTCAGAAACAAACTTCCCGACCTTTAGTAGAGAACTTTCCAGAAGTTCAAGAAAAAACATCTGAACACTAGCTGAACCCGGTGCGAGATTTGCTACGCTTGTAACCAAATGAATGAAAATGCAATAGAAGTGGTGCTTTTATTGTATTTGTTAGGAATGAGTTTCGTTTAAATATTTTCGTTTTCAAAAGTGTGTAATTTCTGCCAAATAAAACGTAGGTGTTTGTTTTTAATTTAACCCTCAGATCGATAGTTTCTACGATGGTTATTCTCTCTGCGTAGAAAAATTTTATAGACAAAACATTTTTGAAGATAAATGCCCTATCTTGTCAGTTTGAACGTATTTTGTTTCTGGCATAAGCTTAGATTAACTTCTTGTGCAAAATGTAGCACAAAAAGTAACTAAGGCATCCCCATTCTTGACTAAGAAGGGGTTCAAACGTCTATCAGAACAAACTTTCATACCACTAGGGATAACTCTCATGTTTGGTTCAAATTTGTGTTTTATTTGTATGAGATCCCCCCCTCCCGAATTAGGGAGGGGTTTCGAATCATCGTAGGATAATTTTTTGCCTTTAAAAATCTCCACAAGCTTAATTTGGTTCCATTTGCTTGGTTGTTTCTTGAGTTATGCAGAAATTTGTGTTTAATTTGTATGTGAGCCATACCTTCCAGATAAAAAAGGGGTCTCAAAACACCATAGAACAAAATTTAACCTTTTAAAACCCTCACATGCCAAATTTGGTTCCATTTGCTTGATTAGTTCTTGAGTTATGCAGAATCTTCTGTTTCATTTGTAAGAGAGCCACCCTTTCTCGAGAGGGGACGAATCTTAAGGGGGAATATACAGTTAGAATAAGAAAAAAAAACTCATTTTTGAAAAAAATGTTTAAGGGGAAGTTATTACTCAAATCAATCGGAAGTTTTTTTTAATTATAAGTGTATAAAAAAAATATTTTTTCATTTTTTTTTCAACAAAATGGCGGCCGTTAGAGTGCTTTGAAAAAGCCGTTGTATTTTGCTTGTGCCAGCTCTTCTGGTCGCAGTTTTGATCTGAAACCTGCTGATCCAAAAAAATACATTAATTACAATTACAGTTAGTAGATGAATTGAAAAACAACTTTTTTGTCATTCTAACTGTATTTCTCAAGGGAGGATAAGCTACCATAGAAACATCTCGCTTCCAAAAACTTTGGATTGTTAAATTTGGTTTCCTTTGCATGATTAGTTCTCGAGTTATGCAGAAATTTGTGTTTCATTTGTTCTCTGCCCTGCCAGAGAGATGAAGGGTCTCGAACCACCGTAGACACATTTTTTGCCTTCAAAAACCTCCACCTGCCAAATGTGGTTCCATTTACTTGATTAGTTCTGGAGTTAGGTTTCCAGAAGGCGGAGGAGTCTCAAACCACCATTGAAACATTTCTTGTTTCCAAAACTCTCACATGCTAAATTTGGTTTCCTATGCTTGATTAGTTCTCAAGTTATGCAGAAATATGTGTTTCATTTATATGGGAACCCCTCCCCCCTTCCCCCGAACTATCCTAAGAACTTTCCTCAGTACCAAAAACTCCTCCATACAAAATATCACGCCGATCGGTTCAGTAGTGTCCAAGTCTATAAGGTTCAGACAGACAGACATACATACATATAGATATAGATATAGATTTTAGGGAGAACATCCCAAAGATCCTTCTCTAAAGTTCAAAAGGGTCATTTACAGAAATTTGTAGAAGAATAGGAGAAAAATTCCCAAATGTTCTGAGGACAGTTCCTAAACTCATACCGAAGGAAACTCCCCAGAGCTGCAGAATGTTTTTTTTTTCGAAATTCAAGCAAAGCCTTTCTTGAAAAAAAAAACTTCTGCAAATATTAGGAAGAAACTTCTCGATAGTATAAGGGAACTTTTTAGTAGCTCAAGCAGGAATACCTTAGAAATTTAGGAACAAACATCCCCGAAGTTTAAAATAATGCTTTCCAGAAGTGTAGTAGAGAACTTCATCGAAGTTAAGGAAAGACTTCTAATCACTTCAAGAAGGAACTTGCTAGTTGTAGTGGGAACTTTTCAGTGGTTCTGGAGAACTTTCCCATAGAGCAAGATAGGATTTCTCAGAAGTTCATGAAAAAACTTACGTGAAGTTCTGGGAGAAACTTTCCAGAGGAGACACTTCCTATAAGTTCGAGAAAAAAATTCTCAAAAACTGAACAACAAATTTCCACAAAGTTCAGAGTGATACATTGCAAGTGTTCAGGAGAGAACTTTTGTAAAGTTCTGGATAGGATTTTCCAAACATTTCAGAAGAAACTTACTTCCTTACTTACTTATTTACTTACTCGAGCAAGAATGAATAACTTGATAACTGACCTTGGTATTTAAGAGCTCAGATTAAGAGTTAGAATACCTGAGGATAATAAAGGGTGTTCCGATCGAAATTTGGTCAAACAGTAATGTGTGTAAGTCGATCAAAGTTTTTATTAATAAGTCATGTTGAAAACAATAGCGAGAGCCTCCGGCACCGATCTTTCAGCAGGGAAAATGAAACAATCAGTTGCAGTATTTGCCACATGCAACAAAGCTAAAATATTTGGTTTTTTATTTAACACATAATACAATTAGAATTAAACTTACAACTTCGGTGTTTTCACTCCTGGGATAAAGTTTCTATATACCAGAGCGCCCGTGCCATCACGCTTGCTTTCACTTGTCTCAATCCGCAATGTCAACGGGATAAACAAACACCGAAGTTGATCATTTGTCTACAGGGGGTTCATCGATTAGTTGCATATGCAACAAGTCAAATTCTTTTTCTTTTTTAAGTTCAATTAATACAGAATACAGGAGAAGTATTCAGCTATGCTTCATTTTTACCGAATGCAAATTGTCGGGTCTTTCGTTTAACACCTGTCGTAAGATTTTGTACAGTCTCCTTGTCAACTTTATTCGTCGCAGAACGCCAGTTTGCCTTGATCTGTTTCTCGCTCACAACAGCTTTTTGAGCCTTCTTAAGGTTCCGCTTGGCGATGGCCCAATATTGTTCGATTGAGCGGAGCTCTGGCGTGTTGGGAGGCTTCTTGCCTTTGGGCACTACTTGAACGTTGTTGGCAGCATAACACTCCATGGCCTTTTTCCGTAATGGAAAGATGCCAAATCCGGCCAAAATAGAACGGAATAACTGTGTCGCTTCAAAAAAAGGCAGTAGACGTTTTTGTATGCACTTGCTCAGATAACGGTTCCAGTCACAATGTAAACGTTGCCCTTCAAGTAATAGGCACAGATGGCCTGCCACGCCAGATATTTCTTCACGAACATTGACAGTTTAATGTGCTTGAAAATATTTGCCACCCTTCTCCGTCGAATTGCCGTATAAAATTTCTGTTCAGGAAGCTGTTTCAAGCCATGTATACTTTTCGCGATCGTGCTTTGACCGACGTGTTTTGTTGATCGTCGCGATTTGGAGTCACCAGTAAGTCGACAGTCCAGCTCGTGTTTTAGCTCTATCCACGGTTACAGGTGCCAATCCCAGCTTATTTGCGACATCTCTGACGGATAGGTTGGGGTTCAGGTCGAAACAGCGGCCAGCTCTTTTTGTCGTTGCTGAGGCCTCCGGCTTTCTATATCCTCCCGATCCAGCTTTCTTGGCTGTCAAAAACCGTTCACCGAACACTTTTAATACGTTGGTAACAGTTGATTTAGCCTCATTCAACAATTTCACCCAGCTGGCGTGAAAGTAGTTTAGATTTTCGCCATGCACGTGCAAAATTTTGATGCGTTGCTTCTCTTCTCTCGACGACATTTTGATAACTGAAGTGCTTATCTCAAAATCAAAATTGTGGCATGATGCTACACGCACACCTCTTCAAAATGAGGGGTGCGCCAAATTTTTTAATGCACGATGAAAGTAAATGCGTCAAGTTTAAGTCGACCAAATTTTGATCGAAACACCCTTTAGTCAGAGAGCGCAACAAAATCAATCACACGAAAGTTCAGCGGTCGCTACAGTTGACTTTCAATGCGTTCGTCACATAGCACACGCGAAGAAATGTTCAATAATATTCAGAGATTTCGTCGAATTCACAGTCGTTGGGTCTCTGAGTTTCATGAACAAAGAGAGAGAATTTGATTGCTGTGTGAAATGTTTCATTGTTCCAATGATTCATTCACACAGAAGTCCTAATGAACATTGGTCAAAAGAAAGTCCAAGTAACAGCTCTGTTGATTTTTGACATTATAAATTTGATTTAGACCTAAATTAGCAGGTTTATCGAAAACAAACAGCAGTATTTCATTGTCCTCAACGATTGGAAGTAAAATGCTTTCATTTTCAGAGTGCTGAATAAAGTCAACTTGTTTTTGGTTAAAGTCACCATAGATGTGAACTTTAGCCTAAAGATGTTATTGTGATACATTAATAGCGAAGATATCAGGCGACTGGCTCCTTCACGAAATATTATTTGAATTTTACTAATAACGTTTGTGTCTGTACTAGAGTTAATTTTGATTTACTTGCTATGTATTCCTTCTATTCATGTTGCTTATTGTAAAGTTCTGTCCAGTTAGAAAATACGCTGCTGCTCGCAGTACTGTTCGAAAAATTCGTTTGCGAGCAGGATATCGTTCTTATCGAGCCAGCAAGCAACCAAACAGAACGTTGAAGCAAAGTATCGTCACCAAAACTCGAGCAAGAAAATTGTTTTGACGAAATACCAAGGATGCCTGCTCATCGACGATGAAACCTACGTCAAAATGGATTTCGGACAGCTTCCTGGCCAAAAATTCTACATGGCGACGGCACGACGAGATGCTCCTGCGAAGTTTAAGTTTGCTATTATGGACAAGTTTGCCAAAAAAAAAAAAACTGATGATATTGCAAGGGATATGCAGCTGCGGAGCAAAGACCAAAGTGTTCGTGACAAATATGACGATGGACTCGAAGCTGCACAAGGAAGAATGCCTCAGAAAACTTGTACTACCTTTCATTAAAACTCATAAAGGTCCCGTGAAGTTTTGGTCAGATTTGGCGAGTTACCACTACAGCCGGGAAGTCATCCAGTTGTACCGTGATAATAACGTAGATTTCATCGATAAAAACATAAATCCACCCAACTACCCGCAATTCCGGCCCATCGAGAAATTTTGGGCAACAATGAAGCGGAAGCTTAAGAAAAGTGTATGAACGGCTCGGGACGCGACTCAGATGACCAAAATGCGGAACAAATGTGCCTTGGAAGTTGACTCCAGAGGAGTGTAGCGTTTGATGGGAGGAATAAAGAAGAAAGTGCGAATTTTCATTACAATCGAAGAGAAATTATTTGTATTGATATTTTTTCCTTGAAGAGCAGTGAATTACCTTTGTTTTGATATATTAAACTTATTTGTATAGTCAAACGAATTTCTCACCTGAAAAGACATTCGACTGAATTGGGAATCGAACTCTTTACCTCCGTATTAAAAAAACCGACAAATTTACTTTCGCTATGAGAACCATGCATCAGCGATTGTCATAGGTTACGTTTTAATTTTGCTTACAAACTCCAATCTAACACAAATCCGATAGTAGGCATCGCCAAATTTTCATAGCAATAGAAATTTATGCTGTTTCTGCATGAAAACATCACTTTTCCCATACTTCATAAAAACTGCTCATATTTAAACAATACGCCACAAATAAAAGTATGTGATAAGTGCCAAATAATTCCATTTATCACCATTTAAGAGTGACACACCAACGAACCTTCACATTCAGTCAATAATTAGCACCGATTTTGGCCATGCGCCCCCCGTTTAGTGACATTGATTGGCTGAAGGTCACCAATTTGCTGTCATCGCACCCATCGTAGTCTGGATTATTTTTGATGAATCAACACCTTAAAAGATTCATCAATGTCGATGATCAATGTTGACAAGATTCGAGTGACATCAACTGTTGCCGTTGCTGCTGCTGCACCCAAACATTTCCCATCTGTCGCGCTAGGTGTGTGACATTTTCGGCTTCGAAAGCAGCCGGCACCGTAGAACCGGTCATCCTGGTGATCATAAAAATTGATTTATACAGAGATTAAAACCGCTGGATAGCGCACACATTTCATGTTTTCTCTGCTCGAGAAATCACATCACGTACACGAACAGCAGCACGAGGGGGGGGGGGATGTGTCCGCTTGTCTAGTGTGACCCTTTTCCTTGTGATTCTCACGATATGGGCAGATATTCACCGCTTCTTGGATGGCAGTAAAATTTATTACTTGCACATTTTTGGGTGTTGTCTTTCATTTAAGTAAACGACTTGGTCCTGATTAAGAAATTGCTGTGTGAAGTAGCTCATGCAAACAGTCTTCGAGAGGCGTCACGGATGGAAGAGTTTTCGTGGAATCGATCAGCTATCTCGGTGATAAATATTGGGTCTTGTTCACGCAAAGTTCAGGTCGATTGTTTTTTAAGGTTTCCACTGATGATTACACACACTCCAGATTCATCTGGTTGAAGGTGAGCTACAATTCGCAGAAGTAAAATTCCCTGCAGGTAGCGGTGTGTGGTTGAGCTCATAAACGATATTTATGACCTTCCTGAAGAAGAGTTAATGACGGTGATTGCAAGTACGGAGGAGAAGATGATCAGTATCGACAAACTGAAGTCGGGTGGTGGATTGGTGCTTTCGTTTGGCCAGGGTAAATAACCATTGCATGACTTCATTTGGATTTTGCATAAGTTTTGCATAAGCGAAGCAACACAAAAGGTTCCACAAATGAGAAGTTCGCTAATTTGGAATAATCAAGCTGAGGGGAAAACTGGGCTGGGTTAGTCATCTCTTTTCTGTTATTCTTGCCACCGAGTTGAAAAATACCTACCAATCCGGTTGGGCATCGTTTTCGCTCTAAAATATATTGGCTGTAGGAAGGTCGTCTGTAATTGGACGAGTTCTTCTGCTTGGATGCCACGTTAGCTGCAGGAGGTCGGCAACACCACTGTGCGATGATTGGAAGCTCCTTTTTGGCGTTACTCTTTGGACGTAAAGTACGGAATTATGTCACGATGAGGTCACATCTACTTAGGTAACTGTTGAATGCTATGGTAAACATAAATATTGATCGTTCGGCGAATTTGAATTCTACACCCGGAATCGAGAGCCTTTCAGTATCGTTGAGGCTTTCAGTTTGAGATAGTAAATCAAGTGTTTGAAATGCGGAAATATGCTTTGTTTGACCAACAGCTCAACGTGTTGAATTCTTAAGATCGGAAATTTTGCTCAATTCTCCATACCTCAATTTCTCAGATATAAAAAAAAACCCAAACGAAATTCACTGTTCTATTTTTAGAACTGGCAAACAAAAATTTCAGAGCAATCAACTAGCTCGGTTTGAGAATAAACCATTATGTCAACTATGCTGCTGTCGCGTGGCTGCCATAAAGATGAAAGCCTCTGCATACAATACCAAAACATTTCGTGCTCGTTCCGTGAGTTGAATTACCAAGTACAATGGCTGTTTAAAATTTTCGCAAAGCTCGAGAGAAAATATCATTCATGTCCCACAAAAGTAGGCCCCCAAAAGGCGAAAACGTAAGCACTATATATATAACTTAACCCCAGCAACAGAAGATCTCCCTTTCCGAGGCCGTTCGGACTGCGCATGGGAATGGCTCATTGTTCCCTTACACGTGGTTTCTTCTTCGTCTTCTTCTTCAGATCACATGGTTCGCAGGCCGCTGGGTGGTTCAAGGTGAAGAAGAAAAAATTCGAACCGATCCGAGTGATAAGAAACGGCTTGCTACCCAACGGCACATCTTTGTTGATGTTGTTGTGGCTGAAACGAGCTAACTGTCGGAACATCATCACAAGTTGACAATATATCATGTCATGCAAGTGTTACCTGAGTCTGATGTCGGTCGATATGAAGTGGGAAGTAACACTTCCTTTTTTGTGCGTGATAGAGATGTTTCGGTGTGAATCCATGAGCATACAACCGATGCTGAAGCCGTGGAGTTCAACTAATGATGTTTGTTTGATTTTAAGGCTCATCGCATCCAAAACATAATAGATTGAAGGTTTTTTGTGATGAAACTAGTTTGACGGGAATTTTAAGTACAGGTGAGAATTTTCAATAGAGGGAGGCTAATGAATTTGAAGAATACCAGTATAGATATTGTTGTCTTCATATAGGCACATGTGTATAAAGAATAGAATAGCAGGTGAACAGTTTTTGACCAATCATGATCCATAAATACATCGGAACAAAATCTGATACATGTAAAAAAAAGTAATTCCTTACCAACGTATCATAAAAAATATGAAATTCTTCTACTAGAGATGGATGTCAAATTTATCTACTTTACTTCGCATTCATTAAGCACCTGGGACATTTAATGAAACTATTTGTTATCTAGATTTAAGCTGCACATATTTAGATGTTTATCCTTCTGCTTGCATCTGATCTATCGAAACATACCTTCAGAAACGAGCATAAGGCTCAGATAATTTCATAGCAATAGAATAAAGTTCTCAATTGCAAAAAAACTTAATAAAAGCATGCGGATTGCTTTCCGATCCTGAAAATGTTTTCTTCAGCTTCGCAATCTGTACATAAACTAACAATATTGTATGAGCGTGAATTCGAAAGGAAGCAGGCCAGTTTTCAATTTGCTGCAAACGTCAATTTTCTCAACCTGTTCCTGATTTACCCATCAGCTCTCGAAAACAATCAACCAAAACATGTCGATTGCTATGACCACAAACTCGTCTACTAGCAGGTTATGAGACAGACGTACATGACCAAACTTTTAGAATGTCATTGATCTTAAGATTGGCAATGTGTATTTCTTATTTCATTTACTCTCCCGGAAATGTTAGACAAAGCTACTGTGACGACAAACGGGATGCTTCGTTTAAAAACAAACAAATGGAACAGGCAACAGGCTTCACGTTACAATACCGGTGCACTATATCCATGGTTAACAAAGAAGAGAGAAAACATATGCTCTCTAAAAAGCAACTTCATTTATATGCCATTTGATCAGAAAAACTTCCAAAATTTTTGCATTGAAATTTGAAAGAAGTTCCATTAGTATAAGTAGTTCCATTTTTCAATTAAAAAAATTGAACTACTCATACTTTCGCTACCATACAAATTTGCATATCCACAGGTTGTAAAATTTGTTTTCCCTAACAAGGTCGTAAAAACCGGGTAGCAAATGTCTTCTTCTTCTTCAAAATAACTTTGCTTTGTTGCCGGTGTCTAATTTTTCAATCGTGGCCCTTCCCCTATTATTGAATTTGCTTCGTGCTGCATTTTCGTGACTCCCTTCTTTCTTGGTTGTGCTATTAACGCTAGTATATATATAGCCGCGGGCGAACGAAATTGGTTCAGTGTTCGCAAGCAGCATTTTATCTTGAACAAATACAAATTAAGAAGGAGCTTTATCTCTATCCGCTGATATATTCAATTTGAAGAAATTGTATTCTACTTCCGATAAATTAGCAAACGAAGTGTTTGTTTTCAAAAGTAGATACGCCACAATCAAATGTTGGCGCTGAACTGTTTCATTGGATCTCCTTACTTTTCTAATGCTTTGATTTTCTGTGGGCATAAAATACGAGTGTGATAAGTTTCATTTTCCAGTTTGACTACTACGTTCTCAGAAAAATGTCTCTTCAAAGGCAAACGCTGCGGAGTCTCGTAAGCGGAAGCCAGTAATAATTGCAAAGAGTTGGATTTTAAGAGTTGATAGATTATACAACTTCATATGTACGCAAATACTTAAATTATCTAGCTCAATGCTTATCCACCATATGTGTTATGGTATGTATATATTATTTGAATAATACCATATAACTATACACCAACGCAGTCCTACGAGAATCTCACGATTATATCCCTGATATAACCCACCTATTAATTTTTATTTTAACGTAGGAATACGGTTCTCTTTTTTGTACCTGGTGTCATTCCAAAATTTTCAAAAAATGAGAGCGTTACGCAAAAATGAAAGGTGTTTGAACGCTAATAACTCTCGTTTGACTGAACAGAATGACTTCATTTATACACGATTTGATCAGGAAAACTTACAAATAATCTTGATTAAATTTGCTATTAAGTGCAGCTAATATAAGAAGTTCAACTTTTTACTTAAAAATGACCTACTTTTGCTCCCATACAAATCTGCATATCAATAAGTTGAAAATATGGTTTTCCCTTTCCGGGTCCTCAAAAATGGGTGACAAACGGTTCAAATCGTCTACTTATTTTTAACAAGGAGTTCCTATATTTGATTCGTTAAATCATAACAATGCGGTTGTTGAATTGTTTGGCCGAATTCCGCGTCCACGCCGATTGGTTTTCTTATGTTCTCAACCACTTTCAAGTCCCGACAGGGCTGGCTGTTTCCTGCCGGATCGGGCATATCTTTTACGAAAGGATCTCACCAAACTTTTCGAATACATTTTTGACACTGGTGTGTTTAATTTTCACTCGTTTTAAAATTTGATTGTATGTGACACCTTTTTCCGCACTCTTTTCGTTGTTCACGCCTCCTTTGGCTTAGGAGTACATTAGTGGGAATTTTACCATAGCACTAAGTACGTGACTTCCAACGGCTCGGTGGGAAGCAGATGAATGCCTTTTTCTTCAAAGCAAATTTTAACTATGTTCAAACTCAAATGTGGGGAAGGATACTTGTTTTCTTCTTCAATTGCAGGAAGTTCCAAAAATGTTTGATGTTTCGTATATTCAGTTTATGAAAGGAACTATTAGACAAAGCTGAACAAATGGTGCCTCACATAGATTGCGTCAACTTGACTTGATAAATTCATTTTAATTCGCTGTGAATCGAAGTGAATGAATGCAACAGAAAATGCGCAGCAACATAAAACTTTGCTTTCCTTCAACTCAAACGTGAAATCTGGTCAACTGACGCAATAAGTGTGTTGCAATATTGATCAAAAGTACTTAAGCTAAAACTTTTCGCAGTGGATTGACTGCAAATAAATTGAAATTGACTGCACTCGATTCCAGTGAGACACCTCTTGATTCTTTACTTATTGTGCATCGATGTGATGAAAATATTAGCAACAATAGTAGTCAACGACCTGTTTAGGGAAAGTCCATTAATTATGTCACGCAGTAAGGGGGGAGGAGGGGCTTGGGAAAACTTTGATGGTCCATATGAAAACCGTGACAGGGGGGAGGGGGGTGTTATAAAAAGTCATTATTTTGCGTGACATAATTAATGGACGTTCCTTTATGTAAGTGGTAGAAAAGGCAAAATTACATAGATATAAGAAATTACATATATTCAGTAGTCCATACAATAAACTATAAGACCAACCTAACCGTTAGTTTTGATTATCGGTATGGGTTCAAATTGATTATTGGTATGGGTTCAATATTCAAGGCTTGTTCATTGAACATTGTGCAGTTATAGTAATATTTTCATCTCAGAATTTATGTGCTATTGTTTTGGTCATATCTTCATAAGGAATATTCCAATCACGATGAAATTTTCACAAGTTTTTTGAGAACTATGCAGTTTAAATTTTGCGTCAACAAAACTAAAAACGGTACAAAAATTCCTCGGTATGCAATCAGAAAGTAGACAGTTTAATTACCATTGTAATACGCCGTAAAATAATGTTTCGTGTATATATCCGTAACGAATTGTCCCAATGGAAAAAAAAGTAGCGTTCAATGAGAACGTTGTAACTTTCATTTGCCGACGACAGAATTGAAATTAGTTCACACATTGCTGAGAAACCGATGTGACATTATCTTTAACACACACACACACACACTCACACACACACACACACACACACACACACTCACACACACACACACACACACACACACACACACACACACACACACACACACACACACACACACACACACACACACACACACACACACACACACACACACACACACACACACACACACGCGAAATACGATTCAAATTTGGTGTAAATATTTTCACATTCCAACGATTTCATATATTTCAATATGGCGATTGGAAGATATCACAGTTTTGCCAAATTGCCAATTTATCTTCGTAATGACTACTATAAAAGTATTTGGTCATTTGGTGACTTTCCTTAATGCCTATTTGCTGTGTAATGCATTTACTGGAGGCAAAGTGGGTTTAAAGTGCTTTTTCAGCTAACTATAACTAAAATAACACCATTTTAAAAGTTCTTAACGTTAAAATATAACCTTTGATAGGAGTAAAAGGAATTTTAGAAAACAAGGTTTTAAGATCGTTATAAAGAAGCTGAATAGGTTGTCATAAACTAGCCTACAATTTTAAACCTATTGGCACCTCTTATGGCCATAGTAAAACCAAATTGATTCCTAGTGGCTTTCATAAAACTTTAATAAAACTCAATAAAGCTGGATGGTTGTGGCAATGTTACTTGGGTTGCGTGGAGTTCGAGTTCAATTTATTATGTTGAGAAAAGCATTTTACTAACATTTAGGTTTTTTTTCATGTTTTCAAAGCAATAATTCTTATCGATTATGATTTAGAGGCAATAATAATTTCGTAGAAAAATCTAAGGAAAAAATCGATTTAGTTGTTTGCTGGCATGGTAGAAGGTAAAGTTATTCGTTATTGATACGAACTAAATTCAAAGAATCTCTACCGAGATGCGGAATATTGATTTCCGGATAAAATGCACCTCGAATAATGTGATTTTTTCGAGGGATACATGTAAATCATTTCAAATCGTTGGATATATGGCCCTTGACTCAGCCTAATATGCAGCGATTGATTACGTTATTTGAAGTTCAAGCGATATTTAACTAGCTATACACTTTATTTATTATGTCATCTTCGATGTAAAATATCGTACAGACTACTCTAATTTCGAATATTCTTAATACTATTTCTGAATGTGCTTATACACTTGCTTTCATAAGTTTTATAAGTCGATTGATAGTATGTATCACGAAAAGTTACACAACTCTTTTTATAATGTAAGGAACTTTCGAGGGGTATGGATGTAATGTAGGTTTTAAACTACCAAATTGGATCTATTCATGGATGCAACTTTGTCCCATTTGCTGTCTTCGGACGGTTTTTTAAACTGGTTTTCTGATTTAAGCCATTGGCAGCTGTACTCGCTTCATTCAGCACAAAACAAAAATTAAAGTGCTCTGAAACACGTAACAGATATTCACGTATAATTAATTAATCGGCCATTTTCTAATTGAAACGTTATAATTCACTCGACACAGAGTTTTTTTTCCTCGGTTTGTATTTAAATAAGCCATTCAAAAAAATACAACTTAAAATGTATATACATATTATAAACATAAATACACACATCCATAACAACATTTTAACTACACAGAAAAAAATAATTAATTTCAACAAGCGCGTAAAATTTTCCATCGTTTAATTCCAAGCTTTGATACGCCATACAACAATGTTTGCAATCTTTCATACAACAGACTAGATTCAGGCGTAATCTGTTTTAAATTAGCATGAAATATTCCATGATTTTTTGCCAAATCTAGCATTCCCTCTATGTGCATAACAAAATTCAATGTGTATTAATATATGTGTACAGTTTTAATGCTACTGGTCATAATTCATAATTAAGAAAAAAAAATGTGTCCCTAATATTGGGTCTACGGTTTTCCAGTTTGTCTATGTGAGCAGTGTTTATCTATGTAAATATGTTTACATATTTTATCTATGTGAACAGTGAGTTTATAACGTGTGCCTACACAGATAAAAAGAAACATTTAATTTTCTGCGTTATCGAATGCACATAAAGGGAATGCTAGATTTGGCAGAAAATAATTTGTTCAGCCAACTGGTAAAGTAATTGCCTTTAAAACGAATAAAAAATCACGCGAAAGTGAAAAACTATAAATTTTTACGACGGTTTCAATTGCTTCGGAATAAATTGGTAATAATAACAGATTTATTTTATAGGCTTAATGGAGGAGCTAGGGTAATATTTTATTCCGTTACCCTATTACGAGAAGTGAACTTTAGTAGCACCTGGAAATAAATATATAATTCAAAAATAGGACACAGCTGTACGATTTCAAAAACGTCTATCCAGCTTGATAACTATGCCGATGACTAAGACTATGACGCATATTAAGACGATGGCGGAAACGGTCATAAACCCAAACATAGAAGCCAGACGGATTGAATTTGCATAAATGCATCGAAAATAAAATGCACGAGAAGAAGTGGTCTTTGATAAGATAATGTCAACAAACCACCACAAGTCAAATTGACGAGAAGAAGCCATCGAAGTGAATTAATTCATTAAATCCAGCTTCACTGGTGGTGACAGCCAGTAGTAAGACCAGTTAGGGAAATGCAATGATGTGTTTTTGCGGAGAATTCGACGTTCTGCAAACTCAGGACTCGACTGACTTTCTGTGGGAGGAATGAATGTTAATTTAACTTATTTGCACGTAACAGGTTTTTAAAAGCAAAACCCAACTACTCCTTCCTGTCCCAATTAACTACTACACAACATTCGAGTATCCGACTTCTGTCAGCATAGCAACAGCAGAACCGCCGACAAACAGACAAATTTAAATATGAAGATCAACAATATGAGATAATGGACAAACTGAATGACCGTAGGAGAAACTGCTTGCTGTTTTTTTATTGCATTTCTCATCCAACAAGCTTTGCCACTGGAAAGTTTACCTTTAGACGAGGACTGAGTAATTAGTCAGTAACAACGATTGACGATGTGCTCATGAATTCTAAGTAGGTAGCGGGGGGTTCTTTTTATACGCTGCCGATGACCAATGTGACGTAATGCCCCATGCGTATAGTGAGTAAACTAAAGTAGTTAACTCGTTAAGAGACGATCATGATTTCCAAAAGATTAGCCAATTGGAACGTATGCATGTTTGTTAATTTTTACCTAAAGTAAATTAGCTGACCACCGTCGACGTTTGTGATGAAAATCAAGGGAGTCCGACAGCATTCTTGTTCAAACAATAAGTGCAGAGGTTGCCTCAACTGAACTGCACGGCCAGCCTGCGCCTGCCCATTCAAATAATTGAATAAGTTAGCTCTATGAGAAATCACCTTATAAAACGGTGTAATAGGCAGATACTAAACCCGTGACTTATCCGGTTTCTTCCACACGAACGGGCTGCGCCATCAAAAGATACAATTAACATGCGAATCTCCTGTCCGGTGAGAGATACTATCTCCCGAGTCTTTCCAATAATGGGAGGATGTATCGAATTGCTTGGTGTGGCCTTGACTATGATTCTTTTATTGCACTAAGCTGTGTGTGGTGTTACGGTAATCCTATCTCGCAAACGTCAGCTACTAGTCAGGGAGTGAAACACTGAGATGGATCAATTTTATATGCACAAATAATTAATGGCTGCGAAGGAAGCGCTGCACAGCGGATGGATTGGCTTTGCGCATCGTGAAGGTCAACATGGAGGAGGGTCTAATTACTGGTAATACTGGGTTTGGTAAGCGTACTATCGGTCAACTTATTAAACAAATTCATAATCGTTGAATCGACGGCCGTGACCATCTAAATTGAATGTTTGTGCTTTCCATGGCAACCAGCCATGATTTACTGAAATCTATTAGTCCTCATCATAACAAGTGGTCTGCGTGTTCAAGAGGTTTGCTAATAGAACTGTGTAACCCATATGTTAACTATGTTTTCATGTACTTGCTTGTATTTAAATAATTCATCCACAGTGGTTCTATTAATCATCTCTCAACGGCTTGGTGAATCTTCACGCGAGTAATAAACAGGAACATTACTTTGTAATGAGCCTATTAATAATAATTCGAGGGGAAATGTGAAAACGTGACATCACTATTTTGTATACAAATTACTCCGTATTCTTTTGCGAGGAAACGACGGGAATGTAATTTGTACTATCGTGATTGGTGGGTAGACAAACCTGGATTTTTTAAACTTTTGTTTACCACCTGAATCAATGTTTTGAATATGTTTAAAGTCTGATATCAAAGAGAAGCAAGAACATACACAGACAAAAAGAAACATTGAATTTTCTGCGTTATCTAATGCACATAGAGGGAATGCTAGATTTGGCAGAAAATAATAGGATATTTAATGTAAATTTAAGCCATTTAACGCCTGAATCAAATCTGTTGTATGAAAGATTGCAAACATTGTTGTATGGCGCATCAAAGACTACAACCAATTTCGTTGTTTACGCCTCCTTTGGCTTGGAATTAAACGAGGGGAAATTTTACGCGCCTGTTCAAATTAATTATTTTTTTCTGTTTGTTGCAACTGTAGTTGCACTGAAAACATAAAAATGAGAGTTATATATTTTTTATGTCTATTTGAAGATAAAAGTGTGATTTGACAGAATAAATCGTACAGATGAATGATTTACCCCCTCACTTATGCTGGTCCAACGTCCTATAAGGACCGCACCTGCGTCACGATATATCTCCATAAAACTTCATATAGCTGTTTGCGAATGTCCCACACTTGCTCCACTTGGTTTAACCACCTTTCCGACTTGCTGAATACTGTGTTCGCCATAGACAACGCCAGTTCGCGGTTCATCCTTCTCTACCATGCACCGGTTTCACATACACCGCGAAAGGTGGTCCTAAATACGCGTCGTTCGAAAACTCGTCTTCTCTGCCGTGCATACCAACACGTTACGTTTGCCTCTTGAGGTGGCGAATTCGTCCGTGCCTCGGCCTAACACGCAGTGGGATGTTAGGCAAAGGTAACGTCTTTGGTTCAAGTACTACTTTACCCATTCCCTTTCGCTAAATTTTCAATACTTCTATTCTATCTCCAACCTTGCGTACACTGACGGATCTTTCAACACTTTCTCTTCAGATCTTTCATTCTAGCAAACATTACTGTCCACTCTTGGTGCCTCATGGTGATGAGTCTCCTTCTATATCATGATCGTTACTCCTCGCACAGAGAATACAAAACATAACAATTAGAGTGTTCTTAACTCCTCCTTAACTTCAATTATCGTGGGAGTTGGCACGTCACCCTCGTCCACCGAGGGTGATGAAGCCATTCTTCCTCCTGTTTTTATTCCGCCTCTGCGCCTTTCAAGTGTTCATCGTAGTGCTGCTTTCACCTTTCAATCACCTCACGTTCATCCTTCAAGATACCCCTCCATCTTTATCCCGACACAGTTCGGCTCGCGGCACAGAGCCTTTACGGGATGCGTTGAGCTTCTTGTAGAAATTACGCGTATCTTGGGAACGATACTGCTGATCCATTTCTTCGCACTCCAACTCCTCTATATGACGCTTCATATCTCGGAAAAGATGAGTTTGCTGTCTCCGCTTCTATCTGTATCGCTCCATATTTTGACGAATTGCTTGCTGCAGCATAAACACCCACTCTGCATTCTTCTCATTAAGAACCGTTTGACACTCCGTTTCTGTACTCTGATGTTAGATCATACACAGAAAAAAATGAATTTTAGCAGGCGCTTAAAATTTACCCTCGTTTAAATCCAAGTCAAAGAAGGCGTAAACAATGAAATCGTTTGCAATCATTCATGCGCCAAACAACATGGTTTGCAATTTTTCATACAACAGACTAGATTCAGGCGCGGTCTGCCTTAAATTAACATGAAATATCTTATTGTTTTCTGCCAAATCTGACATTTCCTTTAAGTGCATTAGGCACTGCAGAAAATTAAATGTTTCTTTCTATCTGTGCATATAAACATGACCGAATTTATGGGGATAACGGTATAGTAAACAAACTTCCTGGTTCAAAATAGTCAACCTTGTCACGTATGTATCGAATTAAATGGTAACAACTGGTAAAACCTTCGTCCATAGATGAAACGGTATCCAGATTCAATGACACTCAACATGGAATATTCGTGGAATGTGTAGTGTGCCGTCACTCTGTTATGGATATTGTTAATCAAAAGCTATGGTGACCGTGAACACTGACGCGTTAACCAGAACGGCGGTAACAGAAATGCTTCAGCAATCCGAGCGTTTGTTCGCCATGGAGGTGCGGCTCAAACAGACTGGCCACCATCGGTTGAATGAGAAATGCTCTTTTCAGGAAGCTACACCTACACAGATAAAAAAAATTAATTTTCTGCATTACCTAATGCACATAAAGACAATGCTAGATTTGGCAGAAAATAATGGGATATTCCATTTAAAAATTAACCAGATAACACCGGAATCAGGTATGTTGTATGAAAAATTGCAAACATTGTTGCATGGCGCATGAAACATTGTAAACAATTTCATAGTTTACGTCTCCTTTGGCTTGGAATTAAAAGAGAGTACATTTAACAGACCTGATAAAATTCTTTTTTTTCTGTTTTTTTTCTATAATTTTAAATCTTTCCCTTGCCGAAGGAACATTTCCGGCGATGTGCAAGACGACCAAAATGGTTCCAATCCACAAATCAGGAAAATTCAACCATGTTTAATCATGTTTAATATCAACATGGATTCGTTGAACGTGGGTCAACTAAGATTAATCTGATGGTATATGCAAATAAACTATTTGCCACAAAGGTATCTCATAGCCAAATCGATTCACTTTACGTGGACTTTTCAAAGGTGTTGGATTCGAGTCAAGAAACCTCTACATTTGAGTTTCCCCTATTGGATTTTCGATTGGTTTTAGCCTTACCTTACGTTATCTTCCGCAGACGATCATACCGACTATTAACCGACTATAAATGGATATCAACCAGCACTTGTTATGGTGTGATGAAAATGAGATGATCAGTAACATAAAAAGATTCAAGGTCATCTCCATCACCCGCTATCATACTCGTTCTTGAGTGGAATTATTCTATACGCGAAGTGATGCGAGGTGTGATATTGGATAGTAAACTGAGATTTAACGAGCATATCGCTTCAACTGCAAGCAAGACGCTGACAATTCTTGGCATAATTCGTCGCCACACACCAATAATGTAAAGAGTGAGTTGTTAATTATTGTTACACATTCTACCTTGCCTAACCTTTTTCCATAAAGACTGGACGCAACCTTCTCGCATGGACACATGTTCTCAACAAAGAATCACACCATAGTTTCCCAACCACAATCGTTCTTCAAATACGCTCAAAAGAGTTTTTCAAATGGTTTTTTTTAAAGTGAAAGTTAATACATAAGCGATGGAAATTCAATTTTTATAAAATATACTGTTAGTGTTCGAACGGTGCAATCTAGTGATTATTGTTCCGCTTAAAATCCAACAGTTTGTTTCACGCTACACGAGTGCTGAAAGATAAAGGTTAAACAACTAGATGCAGCCATAACAATAACTAGTTATCAACTTTATAGCAGCGGTTTCTGACTGCGTCCATACCTGCAGGGGCAGAATTTGCTGGACCGAAAATAACCAAATTTTGCGGTGTGTGTGTGGTTTTTAATTTAACCCTTGGATCGTTAGTTGCTATCCTGATTTTTCTTTCTATGTTGAACATAGACGAAACATTTATATTCAAACAACACCGGATATGCCGTTGTTTCCGTAACTTTCCCCTACATAATCTTAGATTAACTTCTTGTGCATACTGTAGCACTGAGAGTAACTCAAACAACTCCCATTCTTGACTAAGAAGGGGTTCAAACTGCTATCAGAACATACCCGCGGAACACATTTTGTGTTGAAGTTGCTTGGATAATTCTCATGTTTGGTTGAAATTTTGGTTTCATTTTTAAAGGAGCAGAACCATCATAGGAAAAACCCTGCCTCCAAAAACCCTCACATGCCAAATTTGGTTCCATTTGCTTGATTAGTTCTCGAATTATGCAAAAAAAAAACTGTTTCATTTCTATGAGAGCCATCCCTTCCTGATAGAGGAGAGGTCTCGAATCACCTTAGAAACAATTATTGCCTTCAAAAACCTCCATTTGCCAAATTTTGTTGCATTTTTTTTTTAATAATCATTTATTTGTACAGGCTCAATCGAATTAACTTTACAGAGCCAAATTTTCATACTTTTATACATCATATATCTTAAAACTAAAGTCAGGAGGGAGGAGCCGATTACTCGCGGCCGTCTCGAGGTTAATAGGAATTACAAATTACGGATGAAAAAGAGGGTGGGAATTTAAAGTATGGTTTACATAACATATTAAATTTAAATTCTAAATTATCTAAACACTTATAACTATACAATTTATGGTTTTCTTTTGACTTGAAAAATTTTTGAAAAAGAAAAAAACTTAAAGTAAACATACAGGTTAAACTAACTACAATCTAAGGCTAATGTTAGTCAAAAACACATAAATGAGTTTCATGTACTCCAAATCACGTACAGCCAAAATAATGTAAAGAGTGAGTTGTATAAATGAGCGTTCAAAGAATAATGATTGGACATGAGGCGAGACATGACACGAATGAAGTCTCGACCCACATCCATCCCGCTAAACCAAGATTTCTTTGACACCTTTGGGATGATTGAATGTTGCCATCGCCCCAAATCTCCTTTACTCCATTTATACTGCCAGCTGACGAGTGACTGTTGACGAAAATAGGAAAAAAAATCGTTGAAGGCGATTTGTCGATCATAAATATCGCCTTCCATAGCGCCCACCTATGCAAGCGAGTCCGCTTTCTCATTGCCCGGAATTGAACAATGAAAAGGGACCATACAAAGGTGATGATAATATAACGCGAAGATAAAGCACTTAGATGCTCCTGTATTTTCATGAGAAAATACGAGGAGTGCTTTTCCGGCCTCAAGGAGTGAATAGCCTCTATAGAAGACAAATTGTCTCAGGTATCCTGTAAGGGTCCTTGCAGATCGGTAAAACATTTTTATTTTATTACAGTAAAACTAATTACGGCTTAAACAATCCGTTCAATACATGTCTTCGTGCATTTATTTGTGTTCGATCTGTTTGAACTTAATGTTGTTAAACATCTCGAGGTCTGCACAACAATATTAAAAACTAATGAATGAATAAACAAATTTCAACGCGACAACTCAGAAGCCTTACGGTTGATTTTGCTTTCACTTGAACGAAGGGAACATTATCGCATCTTTTAAAATTAACTGTTTTTCTTTGTTGTAGAACGAAGGAAATACAAAGGAAATGAAATTAGGATTAGAATTAGGATTAGGATTAAGATTAGGACATTAATTAACACAAAAACGTTTATAGCGATACAAAATTTGAGTTGTTTCCATGATACAGTTAAATCATAATAACCCCTTAAAATTTTTAAAATCAACAATGTAAGTTGTACAATGTAGTGTGAGTTGTAATGGTTGATACCAATAGCTTGAACAGTTGAAAAATCAAAATTCGGCATTTGGAGCTATCTTAGGGATCATGTTATACAACTTCATGTTCTTAAAAACTTGAGCTATACTTGCAAATACATACAGAAAAGTGTATATTGAGCGACAAATCTCCACAGAATCTCTTCCTCGAGACCAGGAAACCGTTACCTCCAGCTTGATATGAACAATTTAACCAGCCCCTAATTTAACTAACCGTGTGTTAGATTAAAATAATTCCTACACAACGATGGCATGACTAATAAACACTCATCTCACAATCAACTTGATAGTTGATTTGCATTTTGAATTTTCCTCTTCTAGAAATGCGTAGCTATGAGGTGTAGAAAAAAAAATGTAATTTATTTCTTACAAAACCAGTTAGTTACCGGTGTGCTGTTTGCTGAATTCCGTCGGTCGGAGACGTTCTCGACGTGTCGCATCTCCCGCGTTATTGACAATGAACTTGGCGGTCAGTTTTTCTCCCCCCGTTCTCCTCCAGTATGCGTGCAAATACCTATAAGTTTGAATATGACAAGCTGTTGGAAATTTCGCGATTTCAGACCGCCCCAACGCAAATCATCGGCGGTCAATGAATCTTGTTTCAGCTTGTAGTGGACGGTTGATGCGTGCACCCGTGGCTAAGTAGCATGCGTAGAGTTTGTGTGTGTGTTTGCAGCGGAAGAGGGGCGAAGATACAACAAAGGGTTCGTCGCTAATGGATTTAGCATTTAAATTACCCGATTTGTGCGGCAATGACATGCCTGCGGGTGATATGATAATTATACGTACTGAATGTACATTTTCAATTTCAAGTGGACGTGTTACGCAAAATGTTTGAAAAGATGTCGTCTTTCGTTACGACGAATGATGATTTGGGGATTCACTGAAGGTTAAGAGAGATTGATTTTCAGGAAACTACCGAAAAGGTCTTTGGTTGATTTGCTTTTCCAGATGACTGATGACATGTTTTCAATTTCAACAACCCTGATCACGAGTTGCTGTCAGTTAACAGCATTACAGCTGCAGCCAACTGATTGCTTGAAGAGATAGGGTTTTGAGGACGCACTCATCTGGAATATAAATGAGAACAGGCATAGTATGAAACAAGATTGACGGGAACCTTCTTTCCTCTTGTTGCAGACATTTTTTGGGACTTTTCATCTATTATGGTAGATGTTTTTATTTTTTGATTCTATGATGCCAAGCATATCAAAGGCAAGCGCTTCAATCTAATTTATGTATAGGCTATCTGGACAGTTCAGAAATCGTAGCATTTCATCTTCAATGTCATTTTTTCAACACTTGGATCATTTTTAACAGTTGTTACAAATGTATGTTGAACTTCACACGATATTTACTGCATGATAATCTAAACAAGTCAACTTCAAAAACTGTTCGGAATTATGGAGAAAGTATCTGCATAGGGATGCAGCATGGTAAATCATTTGAAAGAATGCAGTGCAGCAGTTTTTATTACCTCACTTAGGATTGGTATAACTGAATAATTCATACCGATAGGTCAGAGGATGATCTTTAGGCTGTTGGCAATCGTTAAAATAATAATGCGTTATTGTAAATGCTCATGGATATTATTTTATACTACCGTGATTCTCAAGTCAGGTTTGCCGGTGAAATGAAGGCATTCAGAAAATTAGAAGTGCTTTTCAAAGTCGTTTTAAATGCACAAATTTAAGCATTTCTTATTAATTGGACGATGAAATTGACCTCATTGCCAAAAATAGAGTAAGAAAAATTCCTTTTTGTTTGTTTTCATTTGTTTTAAATTTCATGTCTGTCAAGTACATAAGAATCCAGATTATCAATTGAAAGTTTTTGGTTAATCATACATATGTGACCGTTAACTGTGACGCAAGCTAATGTTAAAGTTAATGTTGAAGTTAGGCGGTGCATGCTAAAAATAAACCCAACAGCGGGAGATAATCTCTCACCCATGTTAGGCAGTATTAGGAGAGGGACAAATCGCTAGAACTAGAAAAAAGCAATAGGTAGTATATGAGCCCGATCGGTGCATAACCTTTTGCCAGTCAAGGGGATTTCCCCCCTTGCGTACCCTGCATGGGGTAGTATGGCAAAGGGTTATGTGCCTGATCGGATACTACCGTTAGAAAATGCCCTCCGCTCGTTTTCAAACTTGTATCTTTCAATTTCAAAGCCTGCCGTTGCCCTATACGGAACTATCAATACATTTTCTCTTCATGACTATTCGTTCTATCAATAAAATTATTGTCCGCTCCTAGCGCTTCGCATGGAGATGAGAAATTATCTGCTTCTGACAAACTTCATCTTAGATAATTAGTAAGGTTTGTATCCGCAATAATCTGGACGTATTCAAAACACTGCAAATTTTGAAATATTTCTCTGAAACAGAACTTGGTGTCTGTTGTTAAGAAGACTTTAATCGGGTTTGACATTTCATAAGTAGTGCTCATCTGGCGACGAAAAAAATCTCATTTCATCAAATTTTCTTCGAATGAAATCTCATTAGCCATCGAGGACCTTGACGCCAATAAAGGATCCAGGATAGGCAAGGGGAGAGATATCCCCTTGACTGGTAAAATAATGCGCGTCTGATCGTGCACATTAACTACCTATGGGTTGGAATAGTTCTAGCGATTGTTTGTTTCTTGGGTAGCGTTTTAAAAGACCTGCTTGCTTGACCGGGTTTGCCTTTCAAATAGTCCTCCGCTCAATGTTCTGCTACTTCTATTCAATTTTCACAGCCTGCCGTACACTAACGGAACTATCAACGCTTTCTCTTCAAATCTCAGTTCCAGCAAACATTTCTGTCCACTCCGAGAGCCTCATGGTGATGAGAAAATACTTCCTTCAAAAAGCATTACAGCAAACCTCTTGACGCACGTATTCGGTCAATTTCTGATGAGTTCGATCTTAACATGTTCAGACGAAATGGAACATCACCTTACCTTCTTAGAATAGATGCTCCCAACGACCATGTTTGATTAAAAAAAATTCTGTACACCAAACAGGGCATTCTGTTCATCTTTTCCCGCTGACTATTCATTTCCGTATTCCTTTGATATCTACTGAAGTCTACGTGAGTTCCCCGTGTCTTCTTAAGGTAGATATCAAATCCTCCCTATCACCAACGGTTGCATGGACGTGGCCAGGTGTGCGATCGAGGAGTGTCTTCGTGGATAATATTGCTCGAAGAAACGTATAAGTAAGTGGTTTCGTTTCATGGTGGCATGCAATGTCTTCAACGAATTATTCCTCATCGTAGCTCTACCCACGAGGTGTGCAAACGTCAATGCTAATGCTAATGCTAATGCTTATGCTAGTTTGATCTTAACATTGCCAGACATATTTTGAAAAACTAGATTACTCGAATTTTTTAGTATTTCAGTTTAATTAGAATAAACACCGCCTGTACGATTTTGCTGTTAAATATGGTTATAATAAATATATAACAGCAATTAAACAGAAACCGGTTGAAAATTTTCTCTTTCTGTTTTTTATCTGGTCTTCTATTGGGCGATAATCTATCCAAATATGCTTCGAAGGTCTGTCCAGCATATGGGTTCCAGACTACCTGTGGGGGATTTTTGAGGGTGCGCAATACGTCGCATTGGGGTCAATGACAGTAAGACCCCAATTACGGAAACTGGCTGATTTACGGAATCGTTGCATTGTACCACGATTTTGAGCTAGCACCTATGTCGTCTCCCTGTCGGGTGACACTTACAGGAAATGGCGAGATTTCATGCGGTTGTCTCCGCCCACTGAAACCCTGGCAGGCCTTCAGTAAATTCCATCTCCACCGACCGGTTTTGCTAGCCGGGCGGGAGTAGGCTCAGATGTCCATCCTGACCTACGCCGATCAGGCTCTGAACGCGGTGTCCCCATGAAGGCCCACGTCAACCCTAGCATGGCCTCCCTGCTCGCCTCCAAGTGAGCATAGACAACCATGGAATCACTGTGGCGACTACTTTACGTAGTTATGGATAGCAGCTGAAAGGGGACTCAACAGAATGGAGCAGCAAGCTCCCAATGAAACGACACAGAGAGAGAGGATGCGAACTCGTTCGCTAAAAAAGGCTAATTAGATCGCTGGCAATAAGGTAGGATCTGGCGGCGCATCCGATACGCGCGGGAGCGTGACAGCCTCGGAAGCAGAGGTCTCCAGTATAACTGGAGAGGCCATGGATGGGCCTGGGCTTATGCGGGCCATAGAGAGGAAGCACGATACGCTTCCTAAAGTGCTGGAAGTCGCTGAACAGCTAAATGCGATAATCGACTTTACGTTGAATCGCAACAACATCAGCAAGGCTCAACCATAGCTTGACGCAGCTTCGTAGGTTCGTTTAGGCGGCATGTCGCGAGAAGGACCAATTGCAAGCTAAACTTCTAGCCGACCAAAGTGCCAGGCTAGTTGCAGCGGAAAAGGCCAAGGAATCCACCAGCAAGCACACACAGATGGAAGCGTGAGATCCCGTCTCACCTACCGTGATGGCAGGGACATCGAAGCGTGTAAGGTATTCGTCGGAGGAAGCCGCGCCCGGTGGCTTAAACAAGCGGCTGGTGTCTGACGTCCCCATGGGTCCAGAGGCATATGCGAGCGTGGTGTCGGGACTGGCGGGTCCAACCACATGTCCTGCGGGCGTGAAGAGAGTGACTCTGACAACTAGGGTGGCAAAAAAGGCAACGGTGGCAACTGCGCAAAGGCGGAATAACACCAACACCACCTCGGTGGTGTGCGAAACCTCCCGCGCTAAAAGTGGCCCAATTTATATGGTCGGTTCTAGTAATGAACTTCTAGAGATAGGGAAAACACCTGGACGATGGTCCGAACAGATCCCAAAAAGAAAAAGAGTATCAAAGCCTTGCTCAAAAGCGTAACCGCGGTGAGGTCCTCATCGTGAAACCAAAGAGTCTAAGTACTCCGAGGTCCTCAAGGCAATGCGCCTTACTCGCACCGGCGCACAGTATCCACCGTACTCGCACCAGCAAAATGCTCTTAGAGCTTAAGAAGGACACGAAGCAGAAGGGCCAAGCGTATAAAAAGCTGGCCGAACAGGCCCTTGGAGTGGGAGTGGAGGGACGTGCCCTAGCCACGTTTGTGATATTCCAATGTAAAAACTTGGACGAGATCGAAAAGGCTGGTAAAATCTGCGGAAGAGTCACTTGGGACTCAAGTGGCAACAATACGACTGCCAGTTCCCGCCGAAGACTCGGCTCTAAAAGTGGAAAACTCAAAGTGGGGTGGTCTGTTTGCCCACTGAGTCTATCCCAGTGCCTCGAAGGCGGGCATAAAGGGTGATACGGTCAAAATTTGGTCAAGGGAAAACGCGTGTAAATCGGTGAAATCGTTTATTTAAAAAATCAAATTAAATTTCTTTTTCAAGTTCAATTAGTATAAAATTCAGGAAAAATATTCAGTTAGGCTTCCACTTTTCCAAATCCGAATTGCCGGGCCTTACGCTTGACCCCTGCCATCAGATTTTGTACAGCCACCTTGTCCACCTTCTTCGCCGCAGAAAGCCAGTTTGCCTTGATCTGCTGCTCGTCCTTAGCAGTTTTTTTGGTCTTCTTTAGGTTCCGCTTGACAGTAGCCCAGTATTTCTCAATTGGGCGGAGCTCTGGCGTGTTGGGAGGGTTCTTGTCCTTGGGAACCACCTGCACGTTGTTGGCGGCGTACCACTCCATGGCCTTTCTACCGTAATGGCAAGATGCCAAATCCGGCCAAAACAGTACGGAACAACCGTATTTCTTCAGGAAAGGCAGCAGACGTTTATTCAAACACTCTTTCACGTAAATTTCTTGGTTGACAGTCCCGGAAGCTATGAAAATGCTGCTTTTCAAGCCACAGGTACAGATGGCTTGCCAAACCAGATATTTCTTTGCGAACTTTGACAGTTTCGTGTGCTTGAAAATATCTGCTACCCTTTCCCCTTCCTTTTGCCGTATAAAACTCCTGTCCCGGAAACTGCTTGTAGTCGGCTTTGACGTAGGTTTCGTCGTCCATTACCACGCAGTCAAACTTCGTCAGCATCGTCGTGTACAGCCTCCGGGATCGCGCTTTGGCCGTCGTATTTTGTTTATCATCGCGATTTGGAGTCACTACCTTCTTGTAAGTCGATAGTCCGGCTCGTTTTTTGGCTCGATGCACGGTTGTAGACGATACACCCAGCTTATTTGCGGCATCTCGGAGAGATAGGTTAGGGTTTCGCTTGAAACTACCGGCAACTCTCTTTGTCGTCTCAGCGGCTTCCGGTTTTCGATTTCCCCCCGATCCAGACTTCCTGGCTGTCGACAAACGTTCCCCAAACACTTTAATTACATTTGTAACGGTTGATTTGGCAATTTTTAGCGATTTTGCCAACTTTGCGTGCGAGTAGCTCGGATTTTCGCGATGCGCGAGCAAAATTTTGATACGCTGCTCTTCTTGCTTGGACGGCATTTTGACAACTGAAGAGTGAATTCCAAAATCAAAATAGCAGCAACATTCTACACACACACCTTCAAAATGAGGGGTGTTCAGGTTTTTTAAATGCAAAATTGAAAGAAATACGTCAAGTTGATATTGACCAAATTTTGACCGTACCGTATTATGTTGTGGGAATGTAAAGGCCCCGATAGGAAGGATCTACACCGAAGGTGCCAGGGGAAAAGGTCACAGACCCCCTCAAATGCATGACGTGCTCTGGGAAACTAGACGACAAGCACGTCACTGGAGTTCCCAAGTGCCTGGCCTACAAGGGTAAACCAAAAAGCTAAACACAGTGCGGGTAACCCAATTGAATCTAAACCACTGTGAGGCGGCTCAGCAACTGCTGGGTCAGGCAGTTCGCGAGTCAGGAACGGATATCGCAATAATATCCGATCCATACCGAATCCTTGCCGGTAACGGAAACTGGGTTGTGGACAGGTCTAATAAGGCGGTACTATGGATGACGGGCAAGTTCCCAGTCCAGAACGTCGTGTCCACTTCAAACGAGGGGCTTTACGATCGCAAAAGTGAACAGAGTGTTCATTTGCAGCTGCAATGCGCCACCGTGATGGTCGATTGACCAGTTCTCACAAATAGTAGATCGGATGACAACGAAGCTAACTGGCTGTAGCCCGCTGGTAGTAGCGGGTGACTTCATCGCATGGGCGTTAGGGTTGGGCAGCCGCCTTACCAACTCAAGAGGCCAGATATTGCTTGAGGCCCTGGCTAGGCTCAATGTTGACCTGGCCAACGTAGGTACTAAAAGTACCTACCATAGGAACGGAGCGGAGTCGATTATTGACGTGACGTTCTGCAGCCCTGTGCTGTTGAACAACCGGAGAGTAGAGGATGGCTACACCTATAGTTACCATCTGGCGGTTCGCTACAGCATCACCTACAGAGCTAGGCAGCGCGCAGAGGGAGGAACACCTACTCAGTTCATCCGCAGATGGAGGACGTCGTACTTCGATAAAAAAGTATTTAAGGAGGCGCTAGGAACAGAGACTGAGCGCTACCGAAGATTCCTGCGTTGATCAGCTTGTAGCAAGGCTAGCGGCACGGTAAGTTTAGTGGTCGAGATTGCACCTTATTCCCACCGGAGTTCTAGAGTATGATGCAGATTTTCCATCCCGTTAAAAATAGACGGAATTGGTGCTAATCAGTAAATGTAAAACAGCAGCAGATACAGCCTATGATCGGAGGAAGTTCAGTGAACTTAAAACGCGCGCTGAGGTATCTTGGCGGGATGGTCAACGACCGGTTAAATTAAACAGTGCAACTTGTTGCTTCGTGACATCGGAGAATGATAGAATGTTAGCCTCCTTGTAAAAAAAAAGCTTCGAAGATAGATGATGGAATGCTAAATTTGGCAGAAAATAATGAGATAATTAATGTTAATTTAAGCCAAATAACGCTTGAATTTAGCGTGTTGTATGAAAGATTGCAAACATTGTTGTATGGGACATGATAGATTGCAACCAATTTCGTTGTTTACGCCTCCTTTGCCTTGGAAATAAACGAGGGAAAATGTTACGCGCCTGTTAAAATTCAATTTTTGACCGTTTGAAGCCAATGCACTATGGTCCAGATCACGAATTTACGAGGAAACATGCTCCCAGCGCCTAAACTTGAAACTTTACAGCAAAGTGATATTCTACAACATGGTTTGTATTACTAAGGCCCATTTTTTGATGTTGATTAAAATTAGGGTGATCCCCATTTTCACGGATATACAAAAACTAACTTTTTTATTTGCAGAAATAGACGTTTACAGTCTTGTGCAAAGTTGTAGCGTTTCAAGGAATTTTCATATATAATTTTTTTGTAGCTTAAAAATTGACTGATTAAGAGCAATTTTTCTTCATCAACTTAGGGTGTTCCATAAAAATATGTTTTTTTTCCCCAACTTTTTTATTTCAATTCCCACTGTAAAGTTGTGTTCCGACAAGTTTTAGAACTTTCAAGGACACGTACTTTGATATACAAATTTTGCCGCAAGATTTAATCAATCAATAGTTATTGTTGTTTAAAAAAAAACGCCCTTTTCAAATGTTGATTTCTATGATTGGGGCAAGCACAAAAAAATTAAAGACGTCATTTTACAGCTCAGGATGGCTTGGACGGAAGGAATAGATCAAGCGCAGTAGATATAAATAATCTGTTACATTGACTGGTATATTTAACAATTGTTAATTTAATTGTGAATAGCAGATCTATTGATATTACGGATGTTTTCTGCTCTATAGAATGGAAATGAGAGCTTATGATGCGCTTTACCATATCCTCCTCAAGAAAATTGTATCATGAGGAAAACGTTGATGACTTCTCATTCTGAATAATGAGAATTTTTGATGCACTAACTTGATATAAGATTCAATTTTAGACTAGAATTTATTTTCTTCGAATTGATATCAGCAGGATTCTGGACATTCAAAGGAACATCACCTGGCAGTAACTTCAATGCTGTTGCAACGAGTAGTTTATTGTGTTCATTAATTTGTCTACCAAACATGTCCGAGTAGGAAGCGACTCAGCCGGCAAAAGTTCAAAGGTGACTTTTTCTAGAGGTTAGGCTCTCATCATCGTTATTTCAGTGTTTTTCTCTTTCTTAACCAAGTCAAATTAATCATCCAGTATTTCTCTTTCCTTCTTCCGAACGATTTTTTTTCTCGATTTTGAAACGCGATCCCACTTATATGACGTCAAGTTGTCAGACGAGTGTGATACCTCTTCAAATTGAAGAACCGCGTTTGGCTGCAAATTTGAATCAATAAGCCAAAAGAATGTGCAGCGGTGAGTTTGCTTTTGACCGACCGTTACCATCAATTAGAAACGTTGAGGACGTTCCGCGTAAGTGACAATTGCCCATCAAACATTTTTTTGGAAATATTTGCTCAGGTAATTAACGGATTACGAGCAAGAGTTACCTTGACTGTGGTATTCGGAGTAAACAACTTACACCCGCCAAATCCGCTTGTAAGCTAATCAGGCAGTCAGGTGATTACACCATTTGAGTATGTATTCTGATGTTGATTGAACAAGCCGCCCATGAAACTGGATGGCCTTCCCTCACGTTTATCAGCTTTATGCCCACTGTTTCACTGCATCTAGAAATGATCCCAACCCATCCGAAAGAGTTGCTATAATTTATGCAATTTTTTAAGCCAGACAATTCTCGCAGTCGTGTGTTGAGCAAATTTCCAATGGGAATGGGAAGAAATCGGTAGATTTTCTTAGACCCCGGGATGGATTGTTGGGAATTGATTTTATCAAGTTAATTTATTCAAGGTCAAACAGATTTGGCGAGTATTAAACTATCTAGGACTCCGGTTTCAGAATTGAAATTATTGTTTTGGATTTAGGATTCGTTATTGCTGCACACTAAAAGCTAAACATGTGTATGAAAACTCAGAAGATGCACCATATTTGTCAGGAATGAAAAGTGTTTTATAATAAGGTGGGACAGAAATTGACATAGAGGTTTTTGGTTTCCCAAATGTTTGTCTTTATATTTTGTGACTAGTTTAGATTGCGGAAAACAGCAAAACTGTTCTGGTAACAAAAAAACGATGTTTTTTTTAAATAAGGACTGTATTGTTAATTATGAGTACACCTTAAAATTTCAGTATTTAAATATGTTTTATTTATTTTGCAACTCAAATTCATTAACATTTTATATTGGCCATCAAAAAGCCCATTACATCAGTATCTATTATTGTTTTGTAGATCTGGCCAGCTCTCGCACCATCTTCTAGGTGTTTCTCATGAGGTTTTGTAAACCCCTTTCCCCAGTCTTTTTTTAATTTGATGATGTCATCTTCTCCTCTAGCCTACTTGCGCAGCTTGCTTTTTATCAAAGCCCAACATTTCTCAATGGGCCTTATTTGCGGCCAATTTGGAGAATTAATCGCCTTTTCCACAGATTGGACATTGTTCTCTTCATACCAGTATAAGGTGGCACGCGTATAGTGGCAGGATGCCAAATCAGTCCAAAACAGTATCAGACTTTTGTGTTTTCGGAATAGTGGCAGAATTTGTTTCTGCAGGCATTCCTTTCGGTACATTTCGGCGTTCATATTTGCGGTAGTGAAAAAAGGTGCCGATTTCATACCACACTGGCAAATTGCTTGCCAAACCAACATCTTTTTTTTCCAAATTTTTAGCAAAAAATCGATTTCTCCAAATTTGGGACATCCATTCCACGCAAGGTGTAAACCTGTAGGTGCACACTAAGAATTTATGAATTTTACATGAGACGTAATTCATGTTTGTATAAAGCCGGGGAAAGTAAAGAAAGATTTCTTGTAAAATTATGTCTCTTTTAACTAACACATACGCAATTCAACGAAATATGCGTTTGATTGAATTTATTTTCTCATCTCTTTGAACTCATTCTTATGTGCTAAAGGACGCTTGCATGTGTCGGTCTCAGGGGACAGAAATTTACATGTCATTTTGGTAGTGTGTGCCTTGTAGTCCAATTTGACGTACGTCTCGTCATCAATGATAATACATATGTCATATGCCTGGATTTGGCTGCGTTTCGGACATTTTTGTTTCCGGTACCTCTTCAGGGAATTTCGCTCCTTTGCGCGTTGGGCCATTCCAGTCGTCGTTCCACACTTGTTTGTGCAATCTCTGATCTCTGCAACCCCTTTTTTTCCATCAAATACTTTGCAAAATTTGGGTTTGACGCATCTGTTTTTCTACCACGGCCGGGTAAGTCCGTCACTGTGTTATGCATAACAAACCGGTGATCGCATTTTGGACCGCATACATACTAACGCCTTCTTCTTTTGCTAATTTTCTTAGCGACAATCCTTTTTCAGTGCAGTACTTGGTCACAATCGCTTTCCGCTCTTCTTCCGTAAGACCTCGCATTGTTCCGCTTGAAGTATCAGAGGTGTATTCATAATTAACGATGCAGTCCTTATGTCAAAATCATAAATTTTATCATTTTCACAAGCATTGAAGGAATTCTGTTTTCATTCTGGGAGTAAATGAATAAATCTACCAAGCGGACAGTAGACAAACAATGGACTAAATGTGGATAAACCTATATCTTCCACAAGAAACGATGTTTCTTTTTATAAATCACGATGATGTTTATGAAACATGAAAAATATCTCAACTGGCTTCAAACAACTTCAACTGGCTCATTATGTCGAAAATTTATACTGCACGTAAATTTTCGACATAATAAAATTTTTCGTGAAGTCTCAAGAAAGTTTTGAACATTCTTATTATGAATTTTGTTTTAGTCCATGCATGATTCTATCGATTACAGTGTATTAATGGAAATAATGTTTTATCATCATTAGGTTCGAAAGAAGAAGTTTGTTCACTACGATATATTTAAAACGAAAGTATCGATAGTATAATAGAAGTTAATAGAAGTTAAAATTGAACAAAATGCCTTTTCACTGGTGGTTTAAATCAACAATTATCTATAAACAATAACTTCTGGAAATATATTGCTGTACATACGAACTTGAAATCGAAATATTTTCTACTACAAGAGGCTTTGGAAGTGCAAAATATCACCTTGTACGTTTTCTGGGCCCTCTGGACAAAACATGGCAAAACATCAAGTTTATTGGCCAAGTCCTGCGTTAAAATGTTCGAATTCCACTTGAAATGCACAATCCGCACTCTTTTGATATGGTTGCGCGTTGTTCTCGGGTTTCATCTAGATCCTGGCTTTTGGGTCATTGTCACTCATTCCTGGAACCTTTAGATGACCGACCCTTGAGATAGTTGAATAATGCGTGTTCATCAGTTTGCATGTGGATGAACAATATCCTTTCACGAACGTTTAGGAATCCCACTGACGACTTATCGTATGGAAACAATAGTAACTGGGTAAAATTTAGTTAATTTCGGTCAAGTATGAAAAAAGTTACGCAAGTGTGAAAGTGTTGCAAAAATTATTGACTCACCCTTTATTCTGCATGCACTCCTGCTTCACTTTACTCAATTTTTGAGTACAATTGTATGCTATCTCTTTTTCTCTCACGGAAATTTTACTCAATTTTCGTTGAAAAGTGGATCAACTTAATTTTTGAGTAGATCCACTTTTTACGAAAATTGAGTAACATTTTCGTGAGAGCAAAAGATACAGCATACAATTATACTTCAAAAATTGTGTAAAGTGAAGTGGCAGTGTGGGATGGTAATGATGGTGTACGGAATCAAATTGCATCAATTTAAAATGACTGTAACTTATTACCCATTGGGTATTTGCAGTTGAAATTTGGGCTGAAAATAAATTAAATGTGTATTGATTACACTTTGTAAGTAACATTAGTAGCTTGGAGTAGATTGCGCGTTGCGAAGATTAAGTCGAATATACAACAGCGGCGCGAACAATGGTCACGGGTGTTCGGCTGACCCACCCAAACTTCCATTTCTATGGCAGCGTCTAGGTCTGGGATACTGGAACGCTGGTCATAGGACACATATACGGCGGCGGGGGCCATGGAAGTGGGTTGTGGTTCGGAGAAAGTTCCCCAACGATCACCTGCAGCAGCTCTGGTGATTGCTCGGTTCGAGCCGCCGATTCTCTGATTTTGGCCATCACTACCCGATAGGCGTCACTCCACGGATTCGTACTGGCCTTCTGACACAAACTCTCGAAGCAGGCTCGCTTGCTGACCTTTATCTCCCTCTTTAGTGCGGCCTTCGCGGTGACTAGTGCCCCTCTACGCTCGATTCTCTCGGCGTCTGACCGCACTTTTTTCATTCTCCATCTTGCGTGGAGGCATGTTCTTCGGAGATCGGCGATCGACTCCGTCCACCAATACACCGGCGATCTTCCATTCCTCGGTATGACGTCCCTCGGCATGGTCACATCGCACGCTCGTGCAAGTGTCATAACAAGCCGCTCGCCACAAGGATCCTGAGTTTGGCGTAAGTTTCGTTCCCTCTCAAGCGCCTTTTAAATGTCTCTAAATCAAAGAAGGACGTCCTCCATCTGTGGGCGAATGGAGTTGATGCTCCTCTTTCCGGATGCTGCCTTTTATTGTGGATGATACAATAATGAACCGCCAAGTGGTCGCAATGGGTGTAGCCATCATCCACCCTCCAATTGCTAAGCAGCCCAGGACTGCTGGATGTTATATCGATGATCAATTCCGCTCCGCTTCTATGGTAGGTACTCTTGGTACTCACGTTGGCTAGGTCCACATTGAGCCTAGCCAAGGCCTCTAGAAGAATCTGGCCCCTGGGGTTGGTAAGGTGTCTCCCCTACTCGAGCGTCCAAGCGTTGAAGTCCCCCGCTATTACCAGCGGGTCTAGGCCAGTTAGCTCAGTTGTCATCCGATCGAGCATATTGAAAAACTTTTCGATCGCCCATCTTGGCGGTGCGTAGCACTCCATTCTTTTTTACAACCACGAAGCCTTTGTTTGTGGTAGACACAACCTCCTGAACCGGGAACTTTCCCGTCGTACATAATGCCGCCATATTGGACGTGTCCGCAACCCAGTTTCCGTTGCCGGCTGGGATGCGGTATGGGTCGGAAATTATGGCGATATCCGATGCCGACTCGCTAACTGTCTGACACAGCAGTTGCTGGGCGGCCTTACAATAGTTCAGGTTTAGTTGGGTTACCTGCATTACGGTTGGCTCGTTGGAATACCCTTAGCGGCCGGGCATTTGACTCCCCATGATGTACTTATCGTCCGGTTTCCCGGCGCACATCAAGCACATCGAGACCTTTGTAATCCCGTGCCTTGCGGCTTGTGCTGCCCCACACCTTCTGCACATGTTGCTCCTATCTGCTCGTTGCACTCCCAGGACAAGTGCCCGCTCTCTAGGCATCTGAAACATACCTTCGGCGGCTGGTTTAGGCTACAGTGTGTCCCATTAAAAAAATGCGAATATCCTTACCTCAGTTTCAAATAAGTTTTTTGAATCATAGAAAATGATAAAAAAAAATCATAATTTTATTTAGGGAACCGTTTATTAAGCCTTTCATGATTCAATATGTCCACCATATTTCTCGATCACCGTCTCCAAACGGGGACGGAATCAAGAGCAATAACTTCTCATAGTATGAGTCAGTCATCGAGTTCCATGCCTTGGTAATGGAAGCTTTCAGGGCGCCAACACTGGGGTGAGAACGTTCACAGGCCTTAGCCTGAACATATGCCTAAATTGAGTACTCCAAAGGATTCAAATCCGGGCTGCTAGGAGGTCAAATGTCCTTTGGCCAAAATTCCATGTTTTTTTTTCAGTCACTTGAGTCCTTTTTGAGGTATGATACGGTACTCCGTCCTGTTGGAAAATAAGGCGTTGGTTTACTCCAAAGTTGGCTTTTATCCACGACAGAACGTGGTCGTTCAAAATGTTCATGTAATTCTCGGTATTAACTTTTAATCCAGCTTTGATAAATACTGGAGGCATTTTAAATCCATTGGACGTAACTACCCTGAAAATCATGAATCCGACCGGATATTTTGTTGAATACTTGAATTTCACGTTCTTTGGGACATCATCAACCTTCTTCGGCGAAATAAACCTGTCTGTACGTGTGTTAGATACGGGATCTTCTTTATTAATGCACACAAGCCGTAGTTGTTTGATTCGGTCCGTTACAAGGTGGCGTTTTACTCTTGCCCTGGACGAACACTTCAAGTCTACTTTGAACAACCGTTGCATGGTAGTTTTTGAAATATCGGCTTCCTTAACCAATTTCTGGACCGATCTGATAGGATTTCGCCTCACTTTGTCTCTTTCTCTGATCCGACCTTCGGTGTGCGAGCGGACCGTGGACCGCCACTTCCCGGCTTCCGTGGACGTGGTCCATCAGGAAGTGAACGTTGGATACGGTAAACGGTAGCCAGGTGGCATCCCACAATCGTTGCAATTTGTTTTACGGGCTTTTGGGCGAGCAGCAAACAAGTTCATTTTTCTCAAATTTGTTACTCACGAACCACTGTTTTGTTTACATCGTCTCAGAGCATACAGTCAGATGATTTCACACACGCATTAAAACAGTAAAATGTTTAAAGCTACCCAATAATAAGTATTGCAAACTTTCGCAATTTTTTTATGGTACATATTGTAAGTTGGCATATGGACCATCCCATTTTCACCCTTGCCACATTCAACGCCGCGTACGCGTCGACTGCCGCTACCCTCATGGTTGCCACCTGGGTCTCGAGGGGACCTTTCTGCTGAGATATGACTGCGGCGGCAACCTCGACCTTGCACTCTTCCTTAAGTGCAGTGAAGATCTCGTCTAGCTTGGTGGTCTCATCCAGATTTTTGCACTGGATCGTCACCTGTGAGACGATGGCACGTACCTCCACGCCTTCATCTAAGGCCTGTCTTGCCAGGGCTCTATACGCAAGGTCTTGTAGCTTTGTTGCCTTCTTTAGCTCCAGGAGCATCTCGCCGGTGCGGGTACGGCGTTTACTCTGCACATCGGCGCCTAGGCTTGTCAATTTTGCGTCGCCGCGCATCGATTTCAAGACTTCTGGGTACTTTGACGCCTCGGTCTTGATGATGAGGGCTTATCTTTTTCTTTTTTCGTCCTATCTCCCTTCCTCCGGACCTTATTCCAGTGGCTTCCCCTGCCACGCCTGGGGTCATCACTCGTTCCCCTCTTAGCACTAGCGTCTGCTTCCGTGCTAACTATAGTTGTTGTCGTAGGGGGACTGCCTCTCGGACCCCCGTCAGCGCTTGAGACAACACGCCAGCTGGATGTCACGCCTTTAGCGCTGGGCTCTGCGCCGGGGCCTCTCGCTTTGCGGCCAGCCGGAGCTGGTTGCAAGGATGGACCCTCTTATCCCCAGTCACGTTCGCGTAGGTTCACCTATGGGGTGGAACCCCGACCGAGACGGATTCTTCCGTCTGGGTCTGCTTTGAGGCTATCTACCTCGCCCTTTCGGTGGCTGCTAGCCGTGCCAACTCTTTGACAGTTTGCTCAGCTAGGAGCTTGGCCTTCAGCTCTTCCATCTCCTTGCATGCAGCCTGCACTTTCATGCGTAGCCTAAGGAGGTTCAGTTTGATGTCCTTCGTAATGTTGTTGCGCGTTTGGTCAACAAACGCGTCCAACAGCTCAGACACCTCCAATACTTTAGGAAGGGTTTTTCGCATCCTATCCACTAGGCTGCCTTTAGCGAACGGATCTTCTGGATTTTCTTAGTGTCCTCCATTTTGT
This sequence comes from Aedes japonicus, assembly GCA_034211315.2. Taxonomy (NCBI): domain Eukaryota; kingdom Metazoa; phylum Arthropoda; class Insecta; order Diptera; family Culicidae; genus Aedes; species Aedes japonicus. The sequence continues at coordinate 131,927 of JASCZW010005726.1, forward strand.
TGGGTCCCCCTCCAGTCGCTATCGAAGCCCACCTGGAGTAGTCGCTATTGTAATCCCATGGTTATCTATGCAAGCATGAAGGCGAGCAGGGAGGACATGCGAGGGTTGACACGGCCCTTCATGGGGAACCGTGTTCAGAGCCTGATTAGCGTAAGACAGGGTCATCTGAGCCTACTCCCGCCCGACTGGCGGTGAATGGAACATACTGGAGGCCTGCTAAGGTTTTAGTGGGACGTAGATGACCTGTGCCGCGGGAACCTCGCCATTTCCTGCTCGGTGTCACCTGGCAGTACTGAGGGAGACGGCACAGGAGCCAGCATGAATTCAACAGTTCCTCTCATTATCCTTTTTCGCAGCCAGTTGCCATAATTGGGGTTTTACTGGCATCCACCTCAATGCACATGATAACATAGAGATCGGATGGTAAGAATTGTAATCAGATGCTGGTTTCCCAGGCTTTCGAATAGCTATTACTTTAACAAGCCTCCATGCGGGTGGAAATATGTTCAATTCCATGAGAGTGTTGTACAGTTTAACTAATTGTCTTTTAACGATATCGGGGATACTTTTGCGAAGGTTGAATTTGATCATATTGCTTCCCGGAGCAGAGTTATTCGACGAAAGAAGTGCCATTGAAAATTTCAGCATTGTGAATAGTTCGTCCAGAGAAACGTTACGGCTGATATCCCGTAAATTTTGTTGTGTTGGGACAGAGTCTGGACCAACCTTTTTAGCAAAGACGAATATCCAGTGCATGGAGTATTTTTTACTCTCGTTGGAAGATGAGCGGTCTCGCAGGTAGCATTAATAGTTCTTATTTCACATGATATTTTCTAAGCGTGTATACTTTTTACCTTGGAAATCCAGCGAAAAAAAATTATATGCCAATTTGTTTGGCTGTGAATTATTCTGCTGGAATCAATAGGGTGTGTGGTAGTACGTTATTTCAGGCACCTTCAAACACCCCTATCTCGAAACTTGCTTACTACGTCAAAATCGAATCATGCCTAAATCGAGCTCCATCTGTTCATAATTTTCCAATCTGATTCACTTTAATTAATAATTTATATGCAACCAGCTCGTCACATGTATAAATTAGTGTGTTAATTTATGTAACAGCTAAACTGATCACGTTGCACCAAGTAGATGCAAAAATCAGAAAACGTTTATCATTTGCACACGTCTGATCCAGTTAGCACAACCGTTATCAAGCCATCTGATTTAAATAGGTTGTTCGCCTGAGCACATTATGTAAGTCACGAACGTCTCTCCGTTACTCCGTTAGTCTCTAGCAGCGGTTCTTGAAATCATCTTCCACCAGTACCAGTACCTTAGTGCATTTGTATTTTCCAGAACATGCAGCTTGACAAATAAGCGTCAACCACACATACAGCGACCGAACGTGGTAAAAGCCAGAGAAGGTCGTTGGATCTGCGATGCTGTTGTTTTGTCAAATATTTATCATCCTATTATCATACGGCGGGGATGAGCACCATGTTTCTAAGCTAAAGTGCCAAAGAAAAGTAATAAATAATATAACAACCGCTTCGGAGCGGGTTTCGGACCGGCAGGTTCGAATGCTGATGGTCATAGAGCCCCATTGAAATCGAACCGAGTTCACAAAACCAAACCTGTTTATTTTCTGGCAGCCTTTGGCGATAACATTTTTGCGATTTATAACGAAAAATATACCTTCGTCGTTCGGATGGGTTCTTCATGGTTGAGACTAACAGAGGGACATTAGCAATTCTAATTCAAACAGTCAATCTTCAGACGTCGGGAAGAAGAGAACCGGCCGCCGGTGCATATAAGTCAACAACCATGTCCTTGTTCAAGGTAACATTCTTTGTCTAAAAATCCTTGAGTCTGGCTTCAGATTTACGACTGTGTTGATTTTTAATCTTAATAGTATAATACACCTATGTTTTCCTCTATTTTTTGCTTTAAGAAATTTCACCTTCTGACAATCGCATCACTGCTAGCGGTCTGTCGGGCAGACATTCCGTTGCTGGAACTCGGACAGGACCAAGAAGCAGAACAAGCGGCTCAGCAGCTCAGGAATGTGCTTGAACCAAGTGAATCGGAAAACGTTTTCAGTGGGTATTCCAAAGAGAAGCCCATCGTTCCATTCGAGCCGAAATGCGAAGGAGGGCCGGATGTTTGCGGTTACCCTGATGGCACTCCATCTTGTCCATGGGAGACGCGAACAGTTACGAAAACAGCTACTGAAACAGAAACCAGAGTATCGACGGCAGTTCAGACGAAGGTTCAAACGGAGACAGTTACGAAGACTTATCCAACGACGGTTACGGAAACAACTACCAGTGTAAGGCCGTTCTGTGGAAGCACCAATTCCTATCTTCCTCCAGAGCCTGATGTCACTACTACTGTCAGACCTAAAGCAAGTACTACAACTGTTACATTGCCACCCACAACAACAACCATCACTTCTCGTGGATCACCAGTCGCTACGACTCGCACTATCACTCCAACAACAACGATCGTCATCAGTCAAACTCCTTTCGTTACAAATACTCGAACTGTTACTCCAACCATTACCAGTGTCTTCACTGCCAGCAGTACTTCGGTCACTAGGACAATCACACCAACGTCTACCTTCTTGACATACCTACCATCAGTATCCATTACCCGAACAATCACACCCACTTTCACCAACTTGGAGTATCTAGACTCGGTTACCCTCACACGAACCATAACTCCCACGTATACAAACCTTCAATATCTAGCTTCCGTAACTGTCAATCGAACGGTTACTCCAACATCCACGAGTCTTTTCTATGTTCCATCTGTAACGGTAAACAGGACAGTGACTCCAACAAGTACTAATGTCTTCTACGAACTGGCAGCCACTATCAACCGAACTGTCACTCCAACCTCTACCAACGTTTTCTATGCTGCATCCGTCACCGTTAACCGAACCGTTACACCCACTTCAACCAGACTCACTTATCTGGACTCGGTAACCGTAGACCGCACTGTTACTCCTACTTCGACCAGACTGATCACGCTAGATTCAACCAACACCCAAACCAGGACAGTTACGCCATCCTTCGTTGTCCAAGAAACGGCTGCTACACGGACCATCACTAGGTAATTTCTACTAAAGTATCCCCAATTTCTAGACTAATCAACGCCTCTTTTTTCAGAACCTTAACGCCATCGTTCGTGGTCCAGTCAACCGAACCAACGACCACTGTTACAAGAACCTTCACCCCGACCAACGTTATCACAACGACCGCCAAGACCACCAATACCATCACTCGTACGGAAACTCCGCGAGCGACCAGCACTACAACAATCTCGGCTCCGGTGTTAACCGTGACCTCGCGAGGAACAAAAACCATCACCGTAACTCCCACCCTGGAAGTAACCCCAACAATATACTCCACCGTCACACTTCCTCCTGCTCCACAAACTGTGTGCAAGCCGGCCAATGCCTACCTCCCCGCTCCGGGTGAAGTCACGTCCGTTCGTACCGTAACGGTGACTGAACGGCAGACGGAAACGGTTATCACCTGCACTCCAACCAATGCGTACCTCCCGGTCAAGGAAACTGCCACCTACAAGCGATCGCCGCTAATCCGTGATATCGTCGCACCGGAACCGGAAAGATTCAACCTGATCTAGAGCCCCGGAACTAGCGATGTCGTACGAACAAGAAATACTCGAGATATGCCAGAAGCGAAGCTTCCCTTCCCAATCTTTTCCCGAAAGCTGGTGCTGTCCATCCAGATTTTCTGTTTTTCCTTAGGCGAGATAAAACAAATACTCAACATTTCACTGTTGATACAAAGTTCAACGCTGTGTTAGCAATAGATTTTTTTTTTTCGTTCACTGTAGTGTACATAGTTTTAAAAGGCAGTTGTAGCCAATGCGCTGGCTGACATGTGACGAGGAAATGACCAAAATGAACATGAACATAGCCGGTCGGATAACGAAAGTAGACTTTATCCGCGAAACGATACCATAGAATTAAACGAAAAAATGAAGAAGAAAAAATAAATCATGCTGATTAATAGAAACCCAAAATGTGTTCAAAACGAAGGCAATAAAGACTTCATGGTTGTGTTTTTGAATTGATAAAGAGTTGGTGGAATTTTTAAGGCCTGTGTTATGATGAGTTCCAAACCAATTCCATGCGTTGCTTGCAAATGTGCAGCACTGATAAATCGTTCTTAGTAAACCAATCATCATTGATATTGATTTACGGTTAAGTTTAAATGGCATTACCTCATATGACATTCTGTCAAATGACATTTGGTGCATATTAGAAAATATAATAATTCTAGACAAAATAGCCAAAAGGTCGAAAGTAACATTTGTAAACAATGACTTCTAGCGTACTTTTCTGGGATCTGCCACCAAGAACAGATACAGTGAGTTCTCACCTTCCCATCGGTACTGGGTAGAGATGTTAGCAACCTGGCATTTCCAGGAAATTTACCTCTTAAGTCATTGTTTACAGTTGTAACTTTCGACCTTTTGACGAGTTTGTCTAGCATTGTTGTCTTAAATTATTGAGACTTATTTTTTCTTAGTAATCCTCAGAGTACAGAGATATGTGGAAGCGGCCATCTTGAGCCAATGGAGCAGCAAGAACTGTCAAAATCTGAGCCAAACGAGCATATTTACTGGTTGCTGAAATGTTTCGATTGCTGAGTTTTGCAATGGAGTTTAAATAAATGGTTTATATTTACTACACATCTAATATCAGAAATATAATGTAATATTTTATTATTCTCTGTTTTCAATAATGTTCTTGTTGCTTGCTGAGATGAAAATCTAGCGGAATTTATACAGTACACGCTATTTCTAAACAACCCAAATTTGAGTACGAAGGACTCAAATTCGTCGGAAGTATGGCTACCCAAAAGTGAGTAGAGATAGTTCGTAGTGGTAGGATGACAAACAGTGAACATCGGCTTGAATCCGATCGATGTTTACTAATTGTCAACGTGCTACTCCTAACCAACTTTATTCACATTAGGGTGCCCATACTTCCGACAAATTTGAGTCCATCGTACTCAAATTTGGGATGTTTATAAATAGTGTGTAGGCCATTTTTCTTTTTAGTCAATTCACTTCACTGATGCCGTGTTGGGAAGATGCCATAGATTATAGCTATTTTTCTGCCCGGGCACAGTGTTCAACATTTTGACGAGAACTCTGCTCCAGTGTCTTATTCTGTCTGTCTGTTTGGTTCGCAGATCCCCCCATAGCCGTTCAATAATGGAATCGCCAAATCTGAAGTCAACATTACCCGCATAATCACAAACCATTCCTGGACCATTTCCCTTATTGTTGACGACCGTTTCCGCTATTGTTACGACATTTACCCTTATAGTTGACAATTATGAACTAACAATCTCCTATATAGTTTTAACAATATGTCAGTTGGTAAAAGGCCAAACAACAATATGCTTAATAGGCGGTTAAGTTAGGTTACAATAAAGAAATGGCAATTTTCACGAACAAAATTTTTGCTGTACTCTATGTCAAATAGTTGGTATATAATCCAGACTGAGTGCAGACAATTTAAAACCTTTCAATGACAATATGGTATACATTAACAGTATGTGTTAATGGAGAGGTTCTTTGGTGAATGAGAGATTAAACTATTCGATAACAATAACATAAAATGTGATAATATATCTTACATTCGAAATATAGTATTTGCTATTGTTTTTCGTTATGCGGGTAGGAATCATCACCATCAAAGGACAGAACTATGCAATGATTCGATCATTTCACACCTCCGCGGATAGTGCCAAACTTTGTAATACACTTCATAGTTGATAATTTTATAAATACTCAGAATAAATCTCTTATACGTTATGAATGTAAACAAGAATGGGAGCTTACAACGACGGGGTCACGCCAACGATATACGATTACATACTCGTGTGATTTTCAGAAATCTCAAACGTAATTTGTGATCGACCCTCGGTCCCTTTCATTTCATGTATCGTAATTTTTGAACAGATCTTGAATTGTCAAGATTGACAAAGAGAAACGTCAGTGAGATGTCTGTTTCCAACATATATAAATTGCAAGGTATTGTATTCACTGCAATGTTTATGTAGTGGTACGAAAAAGCAAAAGCAAAAAATAATTATGAAATGTCGTCAGAAATGCATGAAATTTAAGCAGTTTCGATTCAAAAGTCTGCCAAACACAAGTTTTTTGTTTGAATTTTGTATGTAGGTATTAAGTAACTTTTGTACGTTACATAAGTATACAAATTGATTGGAGGAATATTTTATTACTGAATACTTTTGAGTCAATAAGCGCTGATATTTGAGGTGTTCGAAAACCCAATTATGATTGTTTTCCAATTTCGAGTATCACACTTATTCAGGCATTATTTCTGATTAATATTAGGAAAAAGCTTAATTTTTCAAATACAAAATTTTAAGTAAAGAATTTAATTTTTTGATTTTAATTATCGTAAGAACATATTTTTCGATTTAACTTTAAACCTGGCAAGAATCACTGGTTCAGGATGATCCACAACGATTTAAACTCGAAAATTAGATAAAATTTGTACAACTAAAAGGAACTTTGCGATTTCTCATAACAAACATGGATGTTTGTTTGCCATCCAGTTTTAAGCACATTTGAGTATCTTTAACTCAAAAACATGAGAACCGAACGTGTACCCTTAATTGAGTTTTTTTAATTTGGAATGAAAATTTATGAACAAGAAAAGATTTTTCAAAATTTTCCATAATTCACAAAAAGTTCTTTTCCGGTTTGTAGACTAGAACTAACGTTTGCCATTTTGACCGAAAGTTATTTTGACGTTTGCTCCAGTATGGGTGAAATGACAATCTTCCTTTCGAAATAATCTTACAGAATATTATTTAGTAAAGTTCGTGGAAATTGGGAAACTTCAATTGACGTTTTCCAGAAAAACTGTCAATCCTGATTTTTTTTGTTCATGTACGTGTGAACAAAGTTTCGTAACAATATGAGACCATTCGAACCAAACCTGTGCGATCATAAAAAAATCCCCTCATCCTTATTTATTTAGTTTTGAGTTGAACTTACTCATAAATATGAAAACAGAAATTTATGAAAATGAGTAAATTTTGAAAAAACTACCATAGAATGTCATTTTATTTAATAACCAGAATAAAAACAGAAACCAGTAGTCAATGGGCCAATGTGTGGGTGAAAAGAATATAAATACTAAATTTGGCAACTATTTGAATGCAGAAATAACTTTTGTTCATTGGATTAAATGATCAATGGCATAGGTCCCATCCATAGATGTAGTTTTGCTGATTATGCGGCGATGTTCACAAACTAGCTTTTGCTCGTTGATCCCCTGTAAAGGCTGGTTTACAAGCGTCACGGGATTTGGGCACCTGTGTGTTTTAAATGAAGCAAGGTATTTGAATTCCCGTGGCGGGAACTAAGTCTACACAAAAATTTCAGTTTTCCTGAAGTGTAAACCCATTCGCGGGATTTACTCACCAAATCACAAATTGAGAACGACGTAATCTGAGCCATTTTCTATGATTGAAAAAAATTATATGTAGCTATCTCAAAATTGAGTTTGGCGCAGTTTTCTTGTGTTTTGAAAAACAATAAATCAAATTCATAAATACGATTACTCAGCATTTGACGCTTTAGATGTATTTATAAAATTGAGTAAAATTTACTCAACATTAAATAAGCTCGAATAAGCGTGTATGTGAGAATACTATGACATCTGACAATATACTTTACCTTGTTTTCAAGGTACTTTGGTCTTTGTTTGCACAACGAGGGAACGGCATGAGGATGACAAGATCTGCCAGCCCGTTTACTGGGGAGTGCTCAGTCGAAAAGGGCCGTTTTTAATTTTTAAAAAGGACACTGAGATAAAAAATATTTGTACCAACTGTTCCATCTTAGCATTCGTCTTTGGTCACGCATAAAGCTTAAACATTTTACTCTGCGGAAGTGTTGGCAGCCTTTGTAAACAACCGTTCCCAAACCATTGAACCCCATTGAATTTCCGCATATCTCGGGATTCTGTGGATTACTTACTGAGGAACTTAGCCTACCAAAAACTGCTTCGCCACCTTGGGGAACGTCCATTAGGGACTGGGAAACTGGGAGAAAATATTAGTTGCTGTCTGCACAAAATACGTGACCCCCCTCCCCGCTTATCGGATGTTTAAAATGCGATGCGTTTTGCTTTACGTTCTTTATGAAATTTTCCTTGTCAGAAAAATGAAAAGAAAAGTTATAAAGCTCTGTTTACAAAAAATCAGGGAGTTGTAAATAACACATGACCGGTTGCTGTAGACTAGGCTAAACCATTTGATGCATTATTATTGATCGTGCCAATAATTAAGTTTTGCATTTGCAAATTATGTTGCGAGAACCACCCTAGCGACTGGTCACTCACTCTCGCAGTTTCTGATCCCGTTGGCATCTTGATCATCCGATACATTTTTGCTACATCGGTCACAATGCCGATCCGATGCAGACGGAATCGAGCATGAATCGAAATTGAGTCGGCCTGAACCACAGGACCGACCATCAGCCCGTTGTTGAACGAAAGACCAGGCGATGTTTTGCGTTTAGCATCAATCACTACACGCAATTTTGTTGATGAGGCAGAAAGTAGTATACTGCCCCGGACAACTCTTCTTCGCTTATTTGTTCCATGTGCCCCATTCACACGTACTCCTCCATGAACTCCCAATACAGCTTCTTCAGCTGAGAATTGTTGGATAACTTTTCTCCAGACTAAAGAACCGCCGCTCCGCCACCGCTCCAGATGGTCAATAGCGTGGTCCTTTCTAAGCAGGTTCACGATGAAACGACCATCAACGTCACGGGTAGTGGTTTTCTTAAACAACTCTTCGCATGTGAACTCTTCCACGGAATATGTGCTCGCAAGAGGCCAACTCTCAAGATCCCAGAAACGAGAAAGTTGTTCTTTAAGATCGGACATGGAACACAGTGCGGTGGCTATTGGAGATCGAGTTGCTGGGAACACGTCCGGAAACAACTCAACTGAAAACCGTCTGTTGGAACGTTGGGCCATCCTCACTGAGCCTGACCCTTCCTTTCTGCAGCAGATCGAGGTAATTCTCGGCACCGATTATCATATCGATGTCTGACGAGTGGTAACGTTTGCATAAAAAAAGTTCACTTTTTTCGGATGGTGATAAAAAAAAGCTAAGGCCGATAATAGCTTTTGATAAATTTCTAATGGAATGTATTTATTCAAACTTAATTGCAAAAATATCTACGTTCTTGCGAGCGGCCTTCCGGAAGTTAACCGGAACATTTACCATGGCGGTTGAAAACATTGCGTGTAGATATGCTTTTGAGTTCTTTCTTCGTTTTGTTTATCAATTCCTCCTCACTTTTCGCGAGAAAATTGTTCGCAGTAGATCTTAAGCTTCAGGTTGGCTCAGAAATTCTCGATGGAACGCAGCTGACATCACAGTTCGCAGGGTACGACATCGATATTCAGCCACTCCATCTCCCAACGATCGCTTCGAGTAGAGGGTCGAGGCCAGATCCGGCCAGAATACCGCGTCTTCGCCCTTATGGTATTTTTTGATGAACGACACAAATTTCGGCAGGCAATTCGAACTATACATTTCCCCGTTCACGGCCAGTCCGGAGCAAAAGAAGAACGACTTTGACATCCTCTTCTCGCTGATTGTCAGCCACAGTGCACCTTCTTGGGGAACTTGGTGTGTGAAATGAACTTCACCTCGGAGCTTACTTCTTCGCGGGGGAGTAAAATACGAAGTGCCCTGCCAGTCGTTGCCATCCAGGATGAGATAGGTCTCGTCGTCCATCACCACCGCCACGTCACGATTTGCCGGGAAAATTCGAGTTGACCATCTTATTCAGTCGCTGCGGCTGCGTCATTGCCTGCAGCTCCGAAACCAGTGGACGTGACTTCCGTTTCTTGACATGTATGTTCATGTTTGCCAGGTACTTTTTCACCCGGCCAAGCGCTCGCAGCGATGTTGCCACTTTTCCTTCGGTCTTACTCTTCAAAATCCTTTGGAGCTTTTTGTCGCTCAGGCTCGTCGGCCGTCCGGAATCGGGTTTTTTTTCGATGCTCTGATTGTAGTCTAATAGTACCAAGATGTTGTAGATGCCGGAACGGAAGCGGCGTCCACAAAGTGCCGCACGATGTCCATTTTTGACGCGTCGGGGTGCCGTTCTTTGAACGCGCACACTTTGAACGGAGTTGCTTCACTATTTTTGCCATCACGGTTGGAGTTCGACGGATAGAGCTGTCAAATTTTGTCTGCTAACTCATAAGCTACTATGATTGATGCTGCATGGGTTGCAGTTTTGTGAGTGCGGGTGAAGGTAAACCCACGAAAAATCGGCAACTTTTCCCGAATAAAAATTTACATCAGGCTGATGTCTGATTTGAATGTCTCACATCAACATGAAATTCAAATGTACATCTTACGTTGAACATTAGAGATCAGATCGTTTTCGCTGTATTTAGGCAAGGTAACATGATGTTAACATCAGACATTTTTCAAACAATTTTTTCTAATCCAATGTCCCTTTAACGTCATGATTTTGACATTCAAATAAAATGTTTTTCTGATGTTTTAAGATATCAAAGCATATTGATGTTTTCAAATGTATTTGAATAAAACAGCTACAGTCAAAGGATTTTTGATGTTTTCAGATGTATTAAAGGTTATGAATAAACATCTTACATATGTTTTCAAGTGTCGATTTTATCCAATAAAAGAGATGATGTATGATGCATTCAGATGTAGAAAAACGGACAGTGTATCGTTTCCGGATGTTTTCAGTTGTAGATAATAACATTAAAACCAAATAATCTGAAAGCATCAAAATCACATGTTAGAGCTAAGGTAAATTTTTATCCGGGTGTTGAGTAAAGTACATAAAGTAAATATGCACCAATATCGCCAAAACATATATGATTCACACTTAATTCTAATCGCATCGGATATTTACCGATATTTTATGAGTACAAAAATTTTACATCTATAAGAACATGGATTTCAACGCAACGTGTGATTGTTATGACACAAGATGTATTCTGGCTTATTATGAATACAACATTTTACTTCACAAAGACCTTTGATTCTATTGTAACGTTTCATTCTTATGTTGTAAGAAGTTTTCTAATGCTGTAGACCTGCAGTCTTTTACAGTAGAATGAAGTTTATTTCTAAGGTAACGGCCAATTATAATGTCATCAGATGTGTTTAGATGTCTTAGGTACACAACATTTTCACACATACATAACGTTTGATTGTCATGTAATTTTAGATTCTAGTTTTATAAGACGTGTTCTGATGTTAAATTTAACATCATCAATACGTTTGTTTTTAATGTGAAGTTTAAATATGTTGTATTTATATGTACTAGGGCGTTACTTTGAACTCTGAATACATTTAGAATACGACAACTCACATTCAAATTTAATGTTTGGAAGATGTCTGCTAATATTTTTTACATCACCATTTCTATTCGGGTTGTCCGTTAGAACTCAGGTTAATACAATATCTGGAGGATTCCACTGGCATGTTTCGAACCCTTTGCATGGGAGTGGAATCGTCAGCTTGGCCAGGACGATAAACCGCATAACTTCTTTGAAACTCGCAATGCTATCGAAACGTGGAAAGATCGTTTCGGTAACAGCTTTTTTTGACACGCTCCCTGTATTTCAGATGCCTTTCACCGATAGGTAACTCGGAAACTCTGCAAACTTCATGCGACTACAAAATTCGGACGGAATAAAACATTGCCACGACGGATCTGGCTAGTTTTGAACTTCCGTCTCCATCGCAGATTCGCACAATAAAGTTCTGTCCTGTTAGAATCCGGAATCACTTATTGTGTTGCAGCGGCACGGAAAGTAACCACTGCAAGAATTCTTTTACAGCGGTTTGTTTACTTTGGCGCCCATTTTCTGTGGTATAAATTTCGTGCAGTGAGTCAAAAGTTATTCCAGATGGAAGCCGAGAGGAGAGAAAAAATTCTGCTCACCCACGTTGATAATCCAACGTGGCCCGCAATAAAAATCGCAAAAACATTGAAAATCAGCAAATCAACCGTACCTCAAACTAAGCGGCGTAGTGCAACATATGACCGCAAGCTGAACCAGAAGGTGTTGAGAACCGTCAGAGCAAACCTTGGACTATCAGATAATTAAATCGCATAAAAATACGCTGCTGCTTACAATACCGTTCGAAGAATTCGTTTGCGAGCAGGATATCGTTCTTATCGAGCCAGCAAGCAACAAAACAGAACGTTGAAGCCAAAATCGAGCTCGAAAATTTTCAGCAGGTTTTGACGAAGTAACAAGGATGCCTGCTCATCGACGATGAAACCTTTGTCAAAATGGATTTCGGACAGCTTCCTGGCCAAAAAATTCTACATGGCGACGGCACGAGGAGATGTTCCTGCGAAGTTTAAGTTTGATTTTATAGACAAATTTGCCAAAAAAAAACTGATGATTTGGCAAGGCATATGCAGCTGCGGAGCAAAGACCAAAATGTTCGTGACGAATAAGACGATGGACTCGAAGCTGTACAAGGAAGAATGCCTCAAAAACCGGGTACTACATTTCGTTAAAGCCCATTAAAGTCCCGTGAAGGTTTGGCCAGATTTGGCGAGTTGCCACTACAGCCGGGAAATCATCCAGTGGTACTGCGATAATAACGTAGATTTCATCATTAAAAACATACATCCACCCAACTGCCCGCAGTTCAGGCCCATCGAAAGATTTTGGGCAGTAATGAAGCGGAAGCTTAAGAATAGTGGAAAAACGGCTCGGGACGCGGCTCAGATGACCAAAATGTGGAACAAATGTGCCGAGGAAGTTGACTCCGGAGGTGTGCAGCATTTGATGGGAGGAATAAAGAAGGAAGTGCGAATTTTCATTAGAAATAAAGAGAAATGATTTGTATTGATATTTTTTCCTTAAAGTACAGTGAATTACATTTGTTTTGATGTATTAAACTTATTTGTACGTCAATCCATAACCGAGATACAGATGATTTTATTATTCCGAATTCAAAATGGACATAGCTTTAGCAGTGGACAGGAGAACTTGTCGTGTGGAAGTCTTTGTTTGTGGCGGAAGTGCTGTTGTGTGTTGCAATGTATCTGGATAGTCTGTGGTGAATTGTGGGTTGGTGCTATGCGATTGTGTATTGACAATTAACAATGACGTGGAGGGTTCAGTGTGTTATGCGGTTGGTGCTTTCTCGTGTGTTGGTGTTCCCGATTGAGATTGCTGTGTCCGTTGGTGATTTTCATTTGGGGGTCTGTTTGTGGTCCG